>JAFBJT010107915.1:0-15746 GCA_016785325.1 Chascanopsetta lugubris | reverse complement strand
CACATCCCCTGCCCCGCCCCCCCCTCTCTCTCTTACATCCCCCCCTCCCCCTTCATGGATCTTTAAGATGACAACTCTATGCAGATGCTGTCTTTTATAAGTGTGTCAAAATTTTAATTTAAAATAAAAACTGAAAAAAAAACCCTGACAGACATATTGAAATGATAACAAAAAATGAATAAAGAAAAGGATTGTTAAGTGTACTCTGCCTCATGACCTCTTTATTACTGCTCTTAAATATACATATATATATATATATATTTTTTTTTTTTTTTTTTTTTTTTTTTTTTTTTGCATCAAATGATGGGCACTTTTTAAATCATGAAATGTTTAATGAAGCTGAGAGAAATGTTTAGAATAAATGAAAATAAGGAATCATAATATTAATAATATAATCCGAGATGTTTGATGTCCGTGGTAGAAACAGGTTTTATTATTTCTTTAAAAAGAGAAAAATAAAAGCACAAGAAGCAGCTGAACAGCCTCCAACTCATTCTATTAAATCACAGATTCATCACATTGATTTTATTGTAGATTTATTTTGTGAAGCTTTGGTTCAGATTAGTCACTGATTTACAGATTTGATCTGTAAAGTAAAAAATAAACAGTGAGACAGAAACTAGTTATTAATGTGTTAGTTTGAACATAGAAAGCAGATTTAAGTATTTCAATTTTTTTTCCATTTGTTTAAAGAAACAAAAGAATGAGTTTCCTTCAGTTCCGTACCTCTAAATCTGTCTAAATGTATTTCAGCTGCTTCGTTAAAATAAAAACAGAGTTCTATAAAGAGTTTATGATACAGACGATACGTCAACCACAGTCGAAGCTACGTTTCTACACGTCACAGTGACGCCGACATGAAATCATCAGTTCGTCTCGTCCTCCATCACAACACGTGGCTTCACTTTCACTCCGTCTCAATCCAAAATGTTACAGTTTAAATAAAGCCAGAATTATCGATCTTTGAATTTTCTTCTGCTCAATTGTCAATTTCTTTATTATTAAAAACACGTAACTGATATTAAACAATGGATTTGCCAGCCAGATTATCGTCAACTACTTTCTATAAACTAATATAAGAATAAGAATAAGAATAGTAATATAGCCTTATGAGCTCCACATTTTCTCATGTCAGAAATATACAAAGTCAAGATTTTATCATATAAACCCAATTATTGCATTTACAGTGACACCGTGGCAACAGCAGCAACCTCCGGGGCTCCAACACTGAAGTGGAAAAACGTGCAGTTCACAGTTTGGCCACGAGAGGCTCCACCCCCAGACTCCCACGTTAAAACAACCAACTTCAAAGGAGAATGGAACATGTTGAAAGTCTGGGACAAACTACACTTTTGGTCTCAGTCAGTCACATGTTTTCCCGTGACAACTATACGGGGGCGGGGCTTAGTTTTATTCTATTCTAATTAAGGGGCGTGGCCTCTTGAGTGACACTTGACATGTTCTGTAGATGGTGCCCACCCCTGCTCTACCTGTGCTCCACCCCTTTGTCCATATTTTGATGAACCGGGAAGTGGGAGGAGTTAGGCATCGGCAAGATGGCTGACGAGTTAACCGCCCACTACGAGCCTCGTAACCATCGACTGATGGATTCACTCGTTCATGTCAAACTTTTTTTTAAAGCAAGAAAAACTATAAAGGTGAAAATTTTCTAAAGGAGCGAAAGTCGACGTTCTACAATCATCACATCATCACATTTTCTACGTCGGCCCACGTCCGCCATTTTACCACGAACAAACATTTCTATATTAATTCTTCTTCATATTTATATATGTGTGTCAGGACAGAAGAAGAAGGTGATGCTGAAAACTACGTTTCCCATCTCGTCCACTAGGGGGTGAGCTCACTTTTGTCGCTTTGAACATTTATCGTATTGTATATTTTAAATTAATGATCAGATGAGGCTTAATATCTGTTCAATCACAACAAACAACACATGTGTCGGTTTTAATGAGGAATTTACTTTGTCGTACTTTGAAATATTTTAGATTTGATCTCAGAATGAAGATACATTTTTTTTAGTTTGTTTCAATCTTTGGCCACGGCTTCATTTTATCACTGGACCAAACTTGACCACATTTATTCTATTCCCCTAAATTTGGAAATGAGATCAAATTCAGATTTTGATTAAATTCTAAAGAAGAACAGAATGAATCTCCCGTTTCCTCCTGAACAGAAAAGTGAGGACGAAGATCCAGGAAGTGAATCTTCACGTCCTGACGTCAGAAAAAAAAAGTCAAAAAAAGTTCCTCGATGTTTAGTGACGAAGGACGAGTCAGCAGTTTACGTGTGGTCACTGTTCAAAGAGTTTTCCTCATGGTTTCAAACTGGTCTGAAAAGGTCCCAGAGACTGTTCCATCATGAAAAAGATCCAGACCATAATGCACCTGGAGCTCTGGGCTGAAAAAGCTCAAATACTTGAACACTGACGAAAAGTCAAAACACTGTTTGTCTTTATAAAAACGTCCATGTGGGTTAAAGTCAGTTTCGGCGTCTGAGACAAAGTTTGCTCAAAGAGAAACTCCAGAGTTTGAGTCTCGTTAGAAACTGAGAAACTGGAAATGAACCGAGACCAAAACGTCCGGAGGATTTTATATGTTCGACTTTGAAAAGTTCAAGTGAAGAAGTATCATCTTCGTCGTCGACGGGGAATGAAATCTCTACTTTGAGCGTGAAGCCGCTTCCTCACCGAGCCGCCGCCTCCTCCAGGTTCGAGGGACGAGTCCAGTACCGAGCGGGAGAAACCTGCAGTTCACAGGGCGGCCACCAGAGGGCGCGAGTCACTGCCCAAACACTCCCATGTTCAAATGTTCAACTGAACAGGTGAATGAGAAATGTTTCAAGTCTGCTACAAACTGCAGTTTTGGTCTCGTGCACAGGAGGCGGGGCTTAAGTTTGTTCTATCCAGGTTTGAAACTGTGCATAATTAAGAGGTGTGGCCTCTTGAGTGACACCTGGTGGCTTCTGTGGGCCCACCCCCAGCTCTACCTGTGTGCCGCTTCTGTGCCCATTTATGGACGAACCATAATGGGAGGAGTTAGGCATCGGCAAGATGGCCGACGGAGTGAACCGCAGCCAGGAATGTTTCCTGGGAAATTGAATTCCAGAGTGCTTTGAAGATGCAGATCAAGACGTAAACATGAAACACATTTTGATCGGCTGTGTTTATTCTGCGCGTTCTGAAAACTGCGCACGCGGCATCTCTCACTTACATCGGACTCTGTTGGAAACCAGGAAACTGTTTCTGTAAGTCTGGTTTTCTTTCTTCTACTTTAATTCACCGAGAATCGTCGTTACCGTTTCCGCTATTTTACAATTCCTCTGATGACCACAGGAGGCACAAGAGGGGAAATTCAGCCACAACCTCAACTTCGGACGACACTGAATCCTACACACCGAACCTTTACCGGGTCAAAACATCTCTTTGCGTTTCTACGAGGGCGGAGTTCAGAGCTCAGGGGGTCCGAACTCGGGGGGTCTAGAAAGGCCTGGAGGAGACGGAGAGGAAGGTGGACGACGCCCCCCTGGAGAGAGGCGGACCCCTCCAGTGCACCTTCATGTGGTGCCTCAGGTTGGACCTGGAGGAGAAGCGCTTGTCGCAGTGCTGGCAGGAGAAGGGCTTCTCCTTGGTGTGGATGCGGCGGTGGCAGATCAGCGCCGTGGACACCCTGAAGGACTTGCCGCAGTCGGGGCAGCGGTAGCGCTTGGGCTCGGTGTGGATCCGCCGGTGGTTCTTCAGGGACATGAGGTTGGGGAACTCCTTCTGGCAGGCGTTGCAGAAGAAGGCGCCGGTCTTGTGACTGTTCTTGTGGTTGAGGAGGGAGCTGGCGTGGCGGTACGAGCGTCCACACTGACCGCACACGAAACTCCTGGAGCCGCTGGGCGACGTCACCGGACTCAGATCTGAGAGAAGAGAAGGTTTGGGATCAGGATCAGGTCTCATACAGCGCCCCCTGTCTGCACCCCTCATTAATGTCAGATCATGTAAAGTACAATTCATATATTTAGAGCCATTCGTCGTCTTTATGGACAATCACCTTTAAATGCAGTCTGTGTTCACCTTGATATACAATACAAATTACTCTGATCATATATATATATATATATATATATATATATATGGTCATCTTCAAATACAATTAAAAATCCTTCATATATATATTTAATTGTTATGTATACAAAGTCAGGTATCGTAACATTTTACAAGTTCAGCAACTGTTGAGGTAAAGTTTGTCATTTATTCTGTAGCAGTAGAGAAAGAGAAGAAGAAGAGAACCTGGAGGTCGGAGGTTAAAGGGCTGCAGACGTCCCTAATAAAGTGAGCCACTGAAGAAGAGCATTGAAAACACTTTTTTTTCAGCTATTTATTTTCAGTACTCAGCAGTAAGGTTATAGTATATGGACAAGTTCTTCTGTTAAGAAATGAATTATCAAAACATAGTTTATAAAAGTGTATAGTAAGCATTACATATATGAATGTAAAGAAAAAAAAGTTAAAACTTAAAGCAAAGAGAGGTTATAGTTCCAAACCAAACGTTTTCTTCTTCTCTAAAATCTACTTTGAAATGCAGGCGGGAAGGAAAGTTTTTCTTATGTTTAAAAAACAAAAACAAAATCAAAACATGGTGAAGGAAGCAAATGTAAAAAATGAAAAATAGAGAATGTACAGTTATTATTTCTGTGTTCTAGTTCACATGACTCCTACAGCACTTGACGCTCACTGCACGGCTTTTCCACGGTTTTATCGTTTTCTTTTCTTTTTTTTTTCAAACTAGCACCAGTGCTCGTGAAAACGCTGACAGACTGGTTTTAAACACACAGAGTCCAAGAAAACGTATTTTTTTTAAATAAAAAAGGGGAGAAAATAACACCAATAAATACAAGAGGTTACCATGTAACATAAAATAAAAAGGTTCAACCGATGAGGACAGAATCAGTGAGTCGTCCCTTTTCAACGAGTTTGATTTCTGTGAAACAGGAGGGGGAGGGGCAGAGGGGGTGGAGCTTAATATGGACAAGAGGGATGATGGGATGTCTCCACTGAGAGCATCACAACATCACCGAGTTAAAAACAAAAACACTTTCCTTGATGATCCAGTTTCTCAAATCTTCAGAGCCTCAGTGTCCGTTCACCGCTCCATCATATCAGGGATTGTGGGTGGAAGGGGCGGGGCAAGGGTGAGGGGGCGGGGCAAGGGCGAGGGGGCGTGGGGGGAGTACATCAACAAAGTTCTAAACTCACACATCCTAAAGACTAGTGCCGTCCATTACACGTGTTGTTATCCATAATAATAATAATAATAATAAAGATGATAATATAAATAAATGCATTACTACAATGATCTGTCGTCTTTTTTTTCTCGTATAAAAGAGGTCGTGAAGATAACATACGATTACATCAACACAACACATTTACAACTTCCTGTCGTCATGGCAACTTCAGCCTCCTTCGACCGCCGCTTCTTAGTCGTACAGTCAGAGACGGACGCCGGAGGCCTGATGGGAAATCTGTGATTACGACGTCACCGCTCGTTCACTGACTGACGGACTGACTAGTCGGGAACGTGGTAACTGGGACGAGCTGGCCACGCCCACCGACAATCAAATTCTCCGTTTAGACACTGATGGAGAGACATTTTTTAATGTGGAGGAAAAACGATGAAATATGAAAAACAGAGTTCTGAAGGTGAACCTGGGACTCGGGGAAAACTAAACGCCTGACTTCCTCCTGTTGAACCTCCCACCTGGCAGTGGGAGGTGGTTTACAAGGAAGCTGCGAGAGCACGAAGCTCATCTCTCACACACACACACACACACACACACACACACACAGAGTTAAAGCAGACCCCTCAGAGTCTGAAGCATCTTCAACCATAAAAGCTCCCACAAGTCTTTGCTGTCGCCTGTCAAACCATTCAGGTACAAAGAAGGAAGAAGAAGAAGAGGCAGCCGCCAAGCCTCACGAGTCTTTGTCAGAACCTTCTCTGGACCAACGGGTGGGTCTTTGTGGAAAAAGCGGGTCTGGATTTGGTTCAGAACCGATTCCATACGGTTTAAAACATTGTGACAAAGGCAACGAGAGAAATTCCCATCAAGACAAAGTGGAGGGACTGAGATGAAGACTCATCAGACCCTCACAGAAGCTCGACCAGTCACGACCCACGGGGCTAAGAGTTCACCAGCTGGTCTGCAAAAGTCTGGACTCAGCTCGGGGGTCTGTGGCTGTGAGGGCCCAGGGGGGGCCCAGGGGGGGCCCAGGGGGGGCCCTGGGGCCCCGCCAACCAAATCCTCATCAGTGATCCAGAGTGAGAGAGAGAGGCTCAGTACTACAGAGCAACATGCAGGAGAGAGTAAGGCAGGCGTAGTAAAGTCCATGCAGCTGATAAGAACTACATCATGTCTGTCTACAGTCCATGAGCCTGCCCCCCCCCCCCCCCCCCCCCCCCCCCCCCCCCCCCCCCCCCCCCCCCCCCCCCCCCCCCCCCCCCCCCCCCCCCCCCCACCCCCCCCCACCACCCTGTCTACAGTCCATGAGCCTGCCCCCCCCCCCCCGGCCCACCCCGCCCCCGTCAGTCAGTCCGTCAGTGTGGGACAGTCACACGGCCCTGAAAGGAACATCCATAAGAAAGACACTAAAAGTTGTGCGAGCATGTCGTCCATCTCAGTCCTGTGTGTGTGTCTGTGTGTGTGTGTGTGGCGTCCACTTAGTGTTCGGTGTATGTTCATGTCATGCAGGACCTGGACTGACACACACACACATCGTCCTTCAGACACACACCACAGCCACACATGGAAAATGAGGAAGAGGAGCGTGAGCAGGAGGAAGAGCAGAGATGGCACTTCCACAAAACTTGGCATGTGACTGCCCCCCCCCCCCCCCCCCCCCCCCCCCCCCCCCCCCCCCCCCCCCNNNGGTCTGGGTCTGCCCCCCCCCCCCCCCAAATCACCCCAACCACCCCCACCCCTCCCACAACTTATATGAAGGCTCCGCCGGGCATACCCAGGAAGTTGGGCGCCATGGGAGGGGGCGCCGATGAGCCGCTCCAGTGCACCTTCATGTGGTGCCTCAGGTTAGACCTGGAGGAGAAGTGTTTGTCGCAGTGCTGGCAGGAGAAGGGCTTCTCCTTGGTGTGGATGCGGCGGTGGCAGATGAGTTGTGTGGAGACACGGAAGGACTTGCCACAGTCTGGGCACTGGTAGCGCTTGGGCTCGGTGTGGATCCGCCGGTGGTTCTTTAAAGACATGAGGTTGGGGAACTCCTTCTGGCAGGAGTTGCAGAAGTAGGTCCCAGTCTTGTGACTGTTCTTGTGGTTGAGGAGGGAGCTGGCGTGACGGTACGAACGTCCACACTGGTCACACACGTGGGATTTGACGACCTCGCTGTGGCCCCCACGGCTGCGGGCTTTGGCCATGCTGCTGGGGTTGAGTCCTTGCTCTTGCATCAAAGTGAGGTCCAGGCCAGACCCCCAGCCCAGCTCCTGGGAGCTCCCTGGTCGGGGCTGCTGGGATCTGGGCTGGCGGGGCTGTGGTGTCTGGCCGTGGGTGATCTCCATGTGGAGTTTGAAGCTGGACTGGGTGGGAAAAGATCGGTGGCAGGACCGGCATGTCAGTTCCCGTTGCTTCTGGTGGACTCGTCGGTGGTTGTAGAGCTGCGAGGAAACACGGAAGGCCTTGCCACAGTCATGGCAGCGGTAGCGCCGCGTCTCAGAGTGAATGCGGCGATGGTTCTTCAGGGCAAGCAGGTTGGAGTAAGTCTTGAGGCACACAGCGCAGTGGTAGATGCCGACGGTGTGAGTGTTCTTGTGGTTGAGGAGGGAGCTGGCATGGCGGTAGGAGCGGCCACATTGATCACATCTGTGCAGGTTCACAGAAGGAACAACAGTGGGGGCACAGGAAGAGGAGGAGGGACAGAAGGAAAGACAAATGGAGATTAGCAACCGAAGATGGTAGTTTGTTGCTATTAATCTAGCCAAGTTAATCTCAGGTCACTGGTTACCACTTTTTCTGAAAAACAACTACAATATATGAAGTACAAGACATCTAATATGTTGCACATACAGGTATATGATCTTAAATCCGGCTTATAGCTTTTAAAGAAGACTAGAACAAAGTGGTGTACCATTTCAAGTTGCTAGACAGATCATATGGGAGGAGACTGCCGGGTGGGTGAGGAAAAGGGGGAGACACAGGAGAAATAACTGGGATTCATGAAGGGAAGTGGGAGGTATCTGCTGCTTCCTGCACTGCACAAATGGACACAAGCTTCAAACAGCTTCTTGCGCGTCTACAAGCAATTCCCCAACACTGGTCACCACCTTTTTTTGGTTGAAATCTGAACACAGGATGCTTGACATGCTCGAACACGTCAGAAGAACCATTGCAAACATCTAGACATGTGCAGTGCAGCTAGCTCCAAATACTTCCAGATCCTAACCCGTCCCTTCCTCTAACTGCAGTTTCTTGGCTAATCACTGGCTAGTATTGTCACTAAAGCAAAGAAACACACAAATCAAAGACTACAGTCAACATCACAGAGGAACACACATCATCAATGCTTTAAATTTTGCTAATATGCTACACAGAAAATGCTAAAAAATCTGTGACATCGTGCTAAGAAAACAAGCATGAAAACAGTTTCTAAATATGTAATGTTTGATTGTAGGAAGCCTACAGAACTTAGGTGTGTGATATATGCTAACTGAAAGCAAACGGGGTTGACTTATCTGGTCTCTCCACTAATTCAATTTGTCCAAACTTCAGAAAAATCCGAATTCCGGCACGCGTATGGTCCCAAGGAAGCCGGATTGGAGATCATATACCTGTAATAGACATGTAGAGACCTAAATTTATCTTCACTAATTTTTTGAACTTCCAAGAATCACAAACAACTGACGAGAACTCACGTGTACCGACACTCCTCGCCCTCTCCAGGGGGTGCAGGGGCCTTCCTCCTGACATCCATGCCTACCTGGTTCTCCCCGCAGCGGTGCCTGGCCAGACCGGACCTCCCCTGGAAACTCTTCCCACAGGTGGGGCAGCCAAAGGGGGTGGCACCCTCCTCGTGGACCTTCTGGTGGTTGCGAAGGAACCTGGCTAGCCGGAAGGCTTTCCCACACGTGTGGCAGATATGCTTCTTCCGTTGCGTGTGGATGCGCATGTGGTTCCTCAGAGCCATGTAGTTGGTGTAGGGCTTGTCACAAAAGTTGCACCGAAAGTTGCCGGTCTTATGGGTGTGCTTATGGTTCAACAAGGAGCTTGCATGTTTGTAGGCACAGCTGCACAAGTCACAGGCATAGGGCCTCTCATCAGAGTCTAGGTCCACAGAGCTTCTCTCCATGCTGATGTTGGTAGAGCTGTTGGTGGAGGAGGACGAGGGCAGATGCTGGGCAGGGCAGTCGTGGGCTGCAAGCTCATCAGCTGTGGCAAAGCCCTCACAACAGCCATCACACTCAAAATCCATCTGGGCCCCAGGGCCTTGGGGGCCTTTGCAAAGGCCAGCCGTTGTGTGGGTGGCTAGCTGTCTCTGAGTACGAAAACCCTTGCCACACTCTTGGCAGTTGTGCTTCTTCTGGGCAAAGTGGAGTCGTAGGTGGTTTTTCATTGCCAACCGGTTGGGGTAAGTAGAGTTGCAAACATTGCAGTGATATTCCCCAATTTTGTGAAGGTTCTTATGATTGGCAAGGCTGCCTGCATGTCGGTAAGTCTTTCCACATTCTTCGCAGGCAAAAGGACGCCGTCCACTTTCAGCAGGGTCAAACTTCTGAGGTCTGGAAGTACCAGCGGAAGAGTAGGGTTTCTTGAACCCTTGGTGGCTGTATTTGACACCCATTACATGGCCCTTTGACGATTCTCCTCTCATGGTCTGCATTTGGGATGGGCCTGGCCGCTGGTATTGGGAACCATTTGGGTTACTCCGGACAAGGCCTTTGGCCCGATGCTCCTCGTGAAGACGAAGGTGGTTAATCAGCTGCTTTTGGATCTTGAAGGCCTTACCACATTCTTCACACTTGTGCCTGCAGTAGTAAGAATGGGCAAAAAATAAGAATACACAAAAGAAACTCTACAAACACAAGGGCCATGTATGGAGGCAATCACTTCAGGTCCTTTTGCCCAAAGTCACATTTCTATTTGAGTTTGCATTTAAGAATCCAAAAAGGTACTCTCTAAGAACATTTTAATACAAAGCACAATTCTAAAAAGCCATCAATCTAAATGTTTTATTTAATCAATACTTGTGAATCCAGGGAATTTATCTTAAGTGAATTCAGAACAAGGTCTACAGAACACACACACACTCCTCTACTTGAATTTAGAACAAAACACAGCACAAAATATACCATTTTACATTACTAAAAGTCAAATAATTAAACGATTGCAAAAGATAAGCGTCCTACCTTTTCAGGTCAAAGTGGGTTCTTTGGTGATTTTTGAGAGCCAGCAGATTGTAGTAGCGTTTTTGGCAAACCAAGCAACGAAAAACACCAGTCTTGTGGGATTTCTTGTGGTTAAGTAGTGAGCAAGGGTGTCGGTATCCTCGTCCACACTGGTCACACTTGTGGGGCTTCTCACTTTGGTCAACCATTGACCGGCGTCCACTCCCACCAACATCCCGGCTCCCTCCAGCAACCCCACCACTGACGCCATCTCCTCCAGACATCCCTTTGGCTCCATTCAGACCTTGCTTGCTTAGTGAACTGCCCCGATTCTTGCCAGGACACAAGTGGGTGATGAGGTGGTGGCGATCAGCGAAAAACATGCCACAGTCTACGCAAATGTGATTGCGCCCGTCCATCTTGTCATTCCCATTTGCTGAGCCGCCTCCAATACCCTGTTGCTGGCCATCTGGCCTTTGGGGACCGTGGACTAACTGGTGATTCAAAAGGTCCTGCTTCCTGGAAAAGCTCTGCCCACAGGTGGAACAGATTATTCTCCACTCCTGCTCAAGGTTGGATGGTCCTGGCCCTGTTGGGTTGTTGGCATGGCTGCGCAGGTGGCTCCTGAGAGCTCTTAGGCTGGCGTAGTGGTTACCACACACAGAGCACTGATACACTTCTCCATCGTCATCATCACCTTTGTCATTGTTCCCCATTCTCTTTCCTCCACTCTGGGAGTACTGTCGTTGGCTGCCACCTGCTTTCAAGTTACTGGAGCCTCCAGCAGAAAGGGAGCTTCCACTGGAACTGTGATAGTTCATGTTTCCCATAAAACCATTGGACATGTTGCCCTGCTGCTGAGGCTGTTGGCCGTGGCGGGGGCACATGTGTGATTTGATACCAGATACATCTCCATACATCTCACCACAGTCGGCACATACGTGTCTATCGGCCTGGCGGTGTGCCGAGTTGCTCTGGGACAGCGAGCTGCCATCAAAGCGATCATGAAACTCAAGAGAGTCCAACCCACTGCTGTGACCACCATCAGGCACAAAGTGGGCAGCATCACCGAGATTACCTGGTAATGAGATGGGAGTGGTTCCACCGCTGCCTTCCTGGACATAACTCTGTTGGGAGTCCAGAGTTAGAGGCTCTGGAGATAGCCAGTCGTTGCTGTCATTGTTGAGAGACCCTTGGGAACGTCCCTTGTGGCTCCTTAGGTGGCTGTGGAGCGCTGCCAGGTGAGGGTACTGCTTACAGCAAATGGTGCATTGGTAGTGACCTGTCTGGTGGCAGCGTTTGTGGTTCACCAGACTGCCCGCATGACGGTAGCTTTTTCCACACTCCCCACATTTAAAGCGACGCTCTCCGTCATCTGGGGAATTGGCCTGTGGCACACGGCCTCCAGAGGGAGAGGACACCGAGCCCTGGGATCCGGAACTTAACGTATCTGAGTTGAGGATGGAACCGTCCTGGCCATGGGCCGCTGGGTGGGGATCATGCGTTAGATAATGGACTTTTAAAGTCTCAAGATCTGGGTGTCCGGCGCCACAGTATGCACATGTGTAAATGGGGTTGTTGACTGGAGGGCCCATTATGGGGTCATACGGACCTCTTTTGTCACTAGGCAGGGGTGGCAAGGGCAGAGGGTCCCCCAAGGCCGGTGTGTACGCTGGGGATCGAACTGCACTGAGATTGTGAGGCATGATGCCAGGGAAACTGCGTGGCAGGCCGAGAGAGGGCGCGGCTGAGTTGTGCAGGAGGATGTGCTCCTGGAAGTCTGCTTTAGTTGGCAGTGCGATCTGGCACAGGTGACAGAAGCACGAGGCTGTATTCTGGGTCTGGGATGACTGAGTGCCGCTACTGCTGCTCACCATTAAAGCCCCGGGGGTCTTGAACTTCGAGTGAGTTCTCTCGTGGCTGTTTAAGGCAGCCAGGTTGCTAAATTGTTTGAAACACACAGAGCACTTAAAAGTTCCTTGTTGGTGACACTTCTTGTGGTTCACCAGACTACCGTGGTGTCGGTAAGTCCTGTCGCACTGATCACACTTGAACGGTCTGTCCCAAGCGTCGTCGGATCCGGGGGAGCTTTTCTTTCTGTGTTCGTCTGTCTCGTGGCTTTGTAGGACACTATGTCCCATGCCACTGTTATTCAAATGGGAACGGCCAAACCCGTCGGAGAGGTCTTGGGCGAGACCGTAGTCCCTCTCCTCGTGGACCGCTTCCTCCTGTACCTCTTCGCTCTCCTCTTCTGTGTGTACACTACTGGGAGACAATGTATGGATACGAAGGTGGTTCTTCAAAGCGACAGCGTTGGGCAGGGTACGGGTGCACACCGGACACTGAAATGAACCTACTTCGTGAGACTTTTTGTGATTAGCTAAGCTAGCGGCGTGCTTGTAAATTCGGCCACACTGTTCACACTCAAAACGTCCACTATCTTCTTGCTGATAATGTGCTTTCATATGCTCTAGTAGACTTGGAGTACTCGGACAAACCATATCACACTCTTTACAGGGGAATCCCTTGGCTCGACTCATATCATGCATTGCCATAGTACTCTAAAGCAAACTAGTCGGAGAGAGTCACTGTTCATAAGAGAAATGAACAGTGATGGAAGGGAGGTGGGGGAGGAAGAGCGGGGCTTAGCTCTACAACGGAGGGCAAAGATGGCAGCCAGCTTCTCCCCGAGAGTAGTCAACGCAGGTCCAGATGAACGGGGGCCCACCATGGGGGGTAGAGGCCCTGTGGGGGTCACACCGGCCAATGAGGTATCACTGTGAAGACAAGAAGAGAAAAGAGGCTGGTTACTTTAAGAGCAGGTTACGTCCATAATTTGGATCTCAACAAAAATTGATTTTAATGTCCAACTGGATTTCTGGACGGATGGATTTGTTAAGAATTTTACCAGAAGACAGCTCAACATTTGTCACACACAAAAGATTGATTATCAACGATATTGGTAATTCATTGACGTTTTTGCTTTAAAACTAAAACAGGATTATGAAAATAACCCATGAACATTTTCTTTGATTCCTCAGAGAATGAATCATGGAATTTGAATTATTTTTCTAATTACTTAAATAATTATGGAGGTATGGAGCTCTGCGGGTACGACATACCAGGATTAAATTCATCTGTCATCAGATCTAAATGAATATTGACGGTACAATGTGGAGGTTTCAGAGACAAATACTAGAGAATAGCAGCCTCCCATTCACATTGAAACTCAACAGGAGATCAGTTGAACCGTTCTGGACGACACTCAAAACATAGTAATCCAACATGATATTTTCAGTAGAGATAATCTGCTCCTGAAGTAAATAGGATGGGCTCATACAGAAATGAAAATAAATCCTACATTGAGATGATTATATACCTGAACGTGGAAAAGAAATGAGCTACATCCAAACAAAAACTGCACCTTTAATCGATATATTCCAACACTTCAGGCTAACCTCTCACGTTCCCTTTGGATGTCAGCCATTGAAGCGAAACCAGTCACACCTGGCTGCCCTTTGCAGGACACACCTTTGTTGACAGTGTAAAGAGGACAGACAAGACTCCAGCGCAAAGCCCTTACAGCCTCAGAAAACCACTGCAGGATCAACAAACCTCAAGAGCAGACCCCCTCCCCTCCCCCCCTCCCTCCCCTCCCACCCCTCCCCCGCTCAGCCGGAGAAAGGTTATTTACACTGTGACTGCAGAACATGAAGCGCTCACAGGATCCGGAGACGGATGAGGCGAGAGAGTGGAGGAGGATTGGATGTGACAACCGAGCGCTGATGCAGTTGAGGGCACACTTCGCGTAATTCATTTAACCTTTATTCAAACAAGAATAAATGCAATTGAAATTTGAAAAAGATCTTTGATGAACTGCTCTACAACAGCGAAACAAATGTATAGAGTGAGCCCGAAGCCTGGACGGCCTGATGAGTGGCGATTGGTTCAGGATTTGCAAGCAATTAATAACCCCCTCTGTTGCCCCCACTGCCCCGATTGCGCCCGACACGAATCCCATTTGGGCCTCGTTGCCTCATGATTCCAAGTACGGCGCGCTCATTGACTTGAGCATGTTTCTCCGTTCCTCTGCCTCCAGATCGCCACGTTCTGTTCGCCTTCACCTTTAAATCGCGTCAACGGACCAGGACACGGTTGCCCCGGGGATTCGTTGAGAGCGCGACGGCGGTGAGAGCCTGCATCTCTCCGGCGGGCGCCTCCCCTGCAGCGCGCTGGTGATGTGTTGATTGCGTCGCCATCAAAGGAGGCGTGTCACTCGGACTCCCTGCTGCTGCTGATTGGACCGGCTGAGCGTGGACGTGGAGCTTCTCCATCCAAGACGTTCTGCCGACCCACGGTCACTGATCCGGGTCATGTTCTGAGAGAAGGGGAAGGACTGTTGGCGCCGGAAGAGACTGGACCTGTTTTTCCGAGACGACGCCTCCCGAGACCGAGGAGGAGGCGCTCTCTTTGTGAGGCTCGACGAATCGCTGTCGGCGCTGCGCAGACGCTGCGCAGACGCTGCGCAGACGCTGCATTGAGGGCGACCGCGCCGCAGGAAGCTTCTCCTGAGCGGCGGCGCAGGAAGCTTCTCCTGAGCGGCGGCGCAGGAAGCTTCTGATCCTGCGGCGCGGTGGACCGACA
This sequence comes from Chascanopsetta lugubris, assembly GCA_016785325.1. Lineage (NCBI taxonomy): Eukaryota > Metazoa > Chordata > Actinopteri > Pleuronectiformes > Bothidae > Chascanopsetta > Chascanopsetta lugubris. The sequence continues at coordinate 711 of JAFBJT010107915.1, read as the reverse complement.
ACATGCAGAGAGCCTTCGTGGATGCGCAGACGGCGCTGGTTTCTCTGGGTTCGGCCGAGGGGGACGGCGCCGCCTCTGGTGCGCTGGCGCCAAGAGCGTGGGTCACATTATCGCCCGGTTGGCAAACCACTCGGTCAGACTCTCACCAGGTGTCCTTGGCATCCCTGGGTGTCTCGGGTCCGCGGCATCGGCCGCTCATGACGGTGTCGGAAATGTATTTTTGCCCCCACCTTCAGTGTCACACACCCTCGTTGCTGCGTCAACGCATCACACGTTAGCCGCTCGGTGAGCAGCTTGCGAGGCAATCACTTTGTGTGAAACGCGCAGCGCCGAGTGACCCGGCGCATTTTCCTCCCCTGTTTGAAATGGAAGAGGACACACACACACACACACACACACACACAACGACATACGAGCCAGTACCATCGGAGCAGATTCACTTTGTAGCTTTGTAACTTTTGCAGAAAAATGGAATTTTCTAACTTTTTGAAACGACTCGTTGACGAGGCGGCGCTCTCTTCATTCTGCTTCGCCTCACGTTGGGATCTTTTCATTGGTCAACCGATTGATGGAGTCAGGGTTAAGATTGTCCTACTCGGGCCATTTCCTTGTTGATCTTACGATCAAAAAGGAGGGAGGAGGAGGAGGAGGAGGAGGAGGAGGGGGGGTAAATCTTACCCTTTGATGGGTCACAGCAGCTGCCCCCCCCTC
>JAFBJT010107914.1:19430-47400 GCA_016785325.1 Chascanopsetta lugubris | reverse complement strand
TGAGGAAGTCAGCACAGAGGACCATAGGGGTACAGCTGTCCTCTCTGTCAGACCTCTACGTCACCAGGTGCCTGCGCAGGGCCACCAGCATCACCCGTGACAGTTCACACCCGGGGCACAACCTGTTCTCGCTGCTGCTCTCAGGGAAGAGGTACAGGTCCATCCAGGCCCGCACGTCCAGATTCGCGAACACTTTCTACCCGAGTGCAATAAGAGAGCTGAACACACAGTAGCTGTGTGTTCAATTGAAGCTACACAGTAGCTGTGTGTTCAGCCACACTTTCCGTGCAATATATTTATATTATAGCCACTCTGCTGCACTGTGTACTGTGTGTATTGTACTGTATGCACATTGTACCACATGCTCCTGCTGTAAATATGTTAGATGTATCCACAGATCCCATTCTATTTTATTATTCTTCATTTTATTTTTATAGACTTTATATTTAGGGTACCCCTGTTGTTTTCCCCCTTAGCACCACCAGAGTTGTCCTTCAATCTCGTTGTACACTGTGTATAATGACAATAAAGGCATTCTATTCTATTCTATTCTATTCTATGTTTAAATATAAATAAGAGAACAAGCTGTCACAGCTAACAAGCAGGCCTCCAAAAATATTCGAACATCTCCTCGTTTTGAAGTTAGCTCTTTGAGTCTCGCAGGTGGACCTCGTTAGCTGCATCTTCAACTTTGTTTATGTTTTTTATCGCAAATAAATTCAAATGTCCACAGTCATAAGATATGGATATTTTTGGAAGACCTATTAAAATGTCTCAGAGAGGACATCTCACCTAAGGCTGAATTACCAACAAGGAAAAGTATGCAACCAAGATCTGCTGCTCATTATTTTAATTTCCTATATATCACAGGTTAGCACAAGGTCCAGCTTTCAAGAAGATGGAGTCGCTGTCGGAGTCGGTCCAATTGAATCATCTCAAATATGTGGAGTGTTTGAGAGGACGTTTGAATCGTGTTTATTGAGAGTGATGGAGGAGACTAACCTTTTTTTGTACTTTGTGTGGATTTTTCAGGTTTCCACAAACTCTGCTTCAGAGGTTGTAGGTGCAAAGTGAACATGACTCATACAGTCTCTGCAGGAGCAAGCATCCATGGGGAAATGTGGCAAAAAGCACCCTGACTCCGTTCCGCCAGTGAATAAGAGAATCATGAGATTGGACTTCGAGGTTCTTGTTGTGACGCGTGGACCTACATGTGAGTAAAGTTACAGCGAGGCTTATGAGTAACCGCTGACAGTTGCCGAAGAGATAGAAGGGCCAAGCAGCCATGCAGCCAACTAAAGCCTTGATAATGTGGGGCTGGAAAGCTTCTTGATTTATGCGGGGGGGGGGGGGGGTTGGTAGATGGTCCAAATGTATCCTACTGAATTATTTATCAGACATGCACGGCATCACTCTGCATTCTGAATGCAATAGCGTTTGGTGGACAGAACACCATGCATCGCGTTGTATAATGCGCGCCTGTCACATACTAATGGAGAATGGCAGTGTGATTATTTGCATCATTTCCATAAGATCATCATTTTGCACATTCTGTACATCCTAAGATTAAAGCATTGGAGGAAACTCTCCCATCCTGAGGGGATGTTTGCTTCTGCTGCGCTGGCAGCAGCTGTCAGACAGGCCCCGCATTAAAATAGACTTATGTATATTGATATCTTGTCAAAGTATAGTTATGTTCACTTACACATCAACCTCCGCTCCTTTGAGGGAGTTCTAACCAAGTGAGTTACTCAGCTAGAACTGACCACACATTGTGCGGGCAGAATAATATTTTCTGCACAGGAGCGGAATATGATCATGCTAATACTTTTAAAACAAGTTATCGACAAGAAATGCTGTAAAACTTTTCAACAGCAGTAATTCCACTGCAACCATGTCAGTTCATTCTCTAGCTCTATTTATTTGTCATCACCCATAACCTACAGCAAACAGGTTGTAAATCACACAGTGCTATGATGCATAGAGCTTTTTGCAACATTCATAAATTATAAATTATCATTTTACTTCATTTTTCCCCTGTGTATGTCTCCCTTTATTTGTATCCGTCATAGTGCTGCAGTATCAGGTGCATTTCCTTTGTGTGTGAATCTATAGCTTTTCTCATCTTAACCAAACTGTCAAAATGAAATTGTTGTTGTTGGGTTAGGGTCACCCTCAGACTAGTAAAGGGTTAGTTATGCGTTGGTTTGCTCCCATACACTTCTACATTTACCTACAATTGTCCAAACCTAATTCTCTGAGCATAAATCCACATTCATCTCTAAGTAATATCGGTCCTGTGATACTTCTATTAATGTCATTATTTGCTTTTAACTCTGCAAACTGATACTAAAATACTATCACAACAAGCTTTCCCACTGATACTCGGTAACGCCCCCCATTTAGGAACCCTACAAAAGAAATACCCCACCATTTTGTTTATTTTTGTTTGTTTTTTCCAGATCTCCCGTGGTTCACTATGCCGTCAAGTTGTTCATCAGTGTCTCAGAATGCAGCTGTGGCCTCGGGGCAGTGCAATTACAGGTAGCAACATTTCATTTTTATTAACGTGAACACCTGTTTCCTAAACTGTTCAGCACGGCTTTGGTCTAAAGGTGTGTCAGTATGTGCCCAGTAGAGGGCACTGTGGGTATTCATTAAGGCCTGATGTGTCTTGCATGTCTGTATATGACCCCCCCCCCCCCCCCCCCCCCCCCCCCCCCCCCCCCCCCCCCACCCCCCACCCCAAAATGATTGCTTGAGCAAAGCTTTGTTGTATTTGGCAGACTTTGTGGCACTTAAAGTAAATAAGCTGCAGGGTAAAACATTAGAGGTAAACATTTCAGTGGTCCCTCTGCACCTGTTGGGATGACAAAACACACACATTTACAGTGCATCACATTATAGATTGATTATACAGATCTTTGGGATTAAATATTTGAGATCTGCCCGTTAGATGCGGATGCATGTCTGTGCCTAAAAGCAGGTGTTTGTGTTGGCTCTGATATATTCATAAGCAGAGTACAAAGCGTCTTATCGCTGGATTTCAATGCAGACACGTAAATCGAATACCTGGTGCATTTTCTTAAGGATGGCCGGCGGTGTAGCATGCAAGCACGGACAAAAGTTATAGTATAAATCGCAAACAAAGTCCTACAATCAGGTTGAACCATGTTATTACATTTGAAAAAATCAAGATTGAAACCCTCAGCTGCTTTGATGCAAATGAGAAATGATTCATGAGAGAAAAAGAATGATTTGAAATCTTGTAGATGAGTCTCCGCTCTCCTTTCATCACCCTCCGTGGGGTCCGTTTGAATGAGAAACAGGTTGAGGTGCATTAATGGATCTCTCGGATCCTTTGTGCATAGTAATTTCTGATTTATCTTTTCTCTTTTGGCCACCTTTCTTTCCATCCTCACCCTGCCAGCACTTACTCCTCTCCCATCGCAGATGATTTTGAGCAGACACATTTTTCCATTATTGGTGCGTCCTCTCGTTGCCCTATCTATCCGTTTCAATGCAAATAATCCCACCATAATTATCGAAATGTTGTTTTGCTGACTGTATTAAACGCTCTTGCCGGGACCTAACAATAACAGAAATGTCATTTGATGGGGTCGGTCGTGCAGAATCTGTCACAGCTTCACAAAACGTCTTCATAAAACACTCTTAATTATCAGCAGGCCATAATAAGACATTGTATTTACTTGGCACATTTCATTAATGAAATGGGGATTTGTCTGTGTGAGATGTCGTTTGTGGCTGAACTGACATTGCTATTAATTGTCCTTGTTTCTACAATTAAGTCTTGTGATGAGAAACTATATACCTCCGTAACTAGTTTGCTCTGCATTCTGAGGGGAGAAACTCTTAAAATTGGCCATCAGTTGATTGACAAGTAAATAAAGCATCCTATTGGCTGTGCCGTTTCCCCCTGGAATTACCAAGATAACAAGTCCCTTATATTGGCAGCAATAATTTATCTACTCTCTGTACAAATGTAAATATTTTAAATATTCTGGATTTTCTGGGTTGAATACATTGCAGTCTCCTGCCCTTACGTTTTTCCATTACACAGAGTTTTTATGAGGTAGCTGTATGATAAAGTCAGTTTATGTCCAGTTCAGCTGATTTGGACATTTCGCATTCACACACATGGCTCCTCTGGGTAATGGATTGAAAAGTTCAGGGTTACGGTGCAGATGTGCAAGCTCCCATAAGATAAAGTTGCTGTATTTGTGTCTGTATGTGTGCTTTTTGAAGGGGGGGGGAAGTGTTGTGGGGTTTGACCCAAGAACTTTACGTACCAGTTTAAGACAGAGTGAAGGCCGGTGGGGGAACTCCCCAAACTGTGTAACTTTGCTCGACATATCGTTCATAATGACATCCGCTGGATATAGTGCGCTGACAGAACCTTTGCCGAGAACTGAAAATGGCCAGTGGAGTATTTTTGTGAAATGCTGCAAGTGCTGGAAACAGTGTATGTTTGCGTGACCATGCATGTGCACATGCATGCGCTAAATCAGTTTGAAGCACTGTTGAGAAGGTGAGAGTGTGCCACTCCAGAATCCTCTGGGAGCCATTACTGGCATCGCTGATGCAGGAAATAGATTCAATGTAGAAAATAATACCCTTGAATAATTAAATGGATGAGTTTTAAATCAACAGTGAACCCACCGACTGCAAAGAGGGGAGCAGGTAAAATCTAAAGTGTTGTTTAAGAATGCAGCAGGACGCTTGTGAAACAACAACATAATCAATAACGGGCCCAGCATTTGGTGTTAAACTTAATGATATACTTTAAAAGTCTATAACTCAGGGTTTTACCATTGGATTTGTTCTGTTGTAAACATTTCAGTTTGCCATCAGAGCAAGCAAACACAAGCACTTACTGGGTTTGAGGTTGGATTTACTGGGAATAAGGCGGATACACCCGCCCCTAACCATAAACTGTTTAAAGGTGCAGGATGCAGGATTTAGTAAGGTTGCATGTTGGCTGGATAACCCTCACCTCAGACCTCCCTTACAAACAGGTAGGATATGGTAGCCGTTTGTTTCTATGGGAATGTTTAAACAGACATGGTCAGACTTGAAGAAAATGACCTAAATGCGTCTCGGCCATTCAGGGACAGCAGTGATGGGAACTTGCTCTCCAACATGATCATGGTCAGTATTACGTCAGAGTACTCAAGACCCACATATGCCATTGTTTGATCCAGGCTCCTACCAAAGAAAAGAATAGGCATATTCTGGTTTGAAAGTGTGTGGACTGATTTCCAAGTCCATTTACTTTTAAAGATAATTGTTAATCATGTTCTGTATTCCTCTTGAGAAGAATTGACTTGGAAATGCGCAGCTCTCAGCCCTCTGGCAGGCCTTCAGAAGTCAGCCAATCAGGCGAAAGTGGGCTTTTAAGGAAGGGACCTGAAGGTCATCTGAGCTAATTGCAACAGTGTTAGACAAAAATGTGAACAGCAAGATCCAAAGGGGGCCATTTATAGGGTTTTTAAAAAACTGCTAATACTGTTAAATATCTTAGAAGGTTAAATCCTGCTAAAAATGGGCGTAACAGATCTCCTCTCAAACCCAAACGGAATTTAGTCTGACGATTCAGGGCTTATGTAAAAAAACATGTTGATGCATGTTTCCTTATCTGTCCCGGGATCTTTCTCCGATATAAGGGGCTTGTTATGTGGAAATGAAAACAGAAAACCTTCACTATTTTAGATCACACTTCACATTTTACAATTGTGCAACACAGAAAAAAAACACCTTTAACCCTTTTAACAGGGAAACAAAAAAGACAAAGGAGAAACCTTTGGAGAGTCACAAGTGAGGGATCCACTCCCGGGACGAACAGACGTGCAATAGATGTTACGTGGAGTGTTCAATAACAATTCCAATACAAACATTTTATAAATGCGAATGATTAAATGTTTATGGTCTTTTCGATGTCTGGGTTCGTCACAACTCGCTCGCGCGTTCAGGATCCATCGCCAGATCATTCGTGGCTTGAGACTGGAGATGCCGGTGTCCTCGTCACTGTCTTGGCTTCGTCTCGTTCACCAACGGCAGCAAAGCTGGAAAAACAGTCGAAAGTTGTTTAAGATCGTGCATGTGGTGTCCTGAGTTAAATGTATTGGGGGGACACAGGGTTTGTGGCTGGGGTGAGAATTTGAGGTAGGGTGCTCAATCTATGTGCTTATTCTCAGTGCATGATGGGAAATTCTCCCCAGCAGTCTGAGCCTATAGCAGCTTAGTATGAACTATTCAACTCAGGTCTCGCCTGATCTAGTTTTGACCATAGGCTGTGTCAAAAAAGTAAGTTTTGAGTCTCACCTTAAAGGTAGAGACAGAATCAGACTCCCAGACTGAGAGTGGGAGCTGGTTCCACAGGAGAGGAGCTTGGTAGCTAAAGGTTCCACCACCTGTTCTACTTTGATTAATTCTGGGGACGACCAGTAGACCTGAATTTAAAGAGCGGAGTGATCTATTTGTTTTGTAGGGAGTGATAATGTGTAGGTATAATGATGCCACAGATCACTAATATTCTGAATTGAAACTCATTGAAAATTGCATCATAATAAGTTGGTTTGATTTATATTTAAGGATTTTACCTGCTGAAATCTGTAGAATGAATATAGAAGAACATCAGTCTGTTGGATCAGAGGCAGACTTCAAACCACTATCGACTTTCAAGGTCAAGCAGAATCACTCAATTCCCCATGGAAATGTCGGTGCTTTATTACTTTCCCTCTGTTCATCAGAGACATGTCTCTTGAGAGTAACTTTGAGTTTTTCCTTTTAAAAAAGTCATCTTTGCTAAACCAGGCCCCGCTGATCGGGGACTGGAGTCCAGCGGGGTTGGTGATTGAATGAGGAAAACAACTGGACTGAATGAGCCATTCTTTTCTCACCAGCAGCTTGAGAAACAGTTGTAATCAATTTGAGATGTCTTTGTTGAATATTGAATGGTCTGTAAGTGATGGTGCGTATATTAATGACTTGGGAGACTGGCCAGTTTGAAAAGGTACCATGAAGCTGGGATGTATTCTATATTCTCAGTCCCATGTTCAACGCCTCATTCCAGGGGCAATTGTTTCTCCAGGGGGGTCACAGAGTTAAACTATGATTTTAACCGGGACTTTTCGTTATCAGTAGATGAAAGTATTGAACACATACTATGGGCTCCATCCATCCATCCATCCTGCTCCATCAGCTACACAAACCAATGAAAATCCCTCCTAACTCCACCTGCACTATTATGTCGAGCTGACATTAAGCACAACAGAATCACAGACACAGGAAACGGAGGCATTTCGAAATAAAAGCAAATATTTTGGCAAATGTGATGAAATGTTTTCTAGTTTCACATCTGTTCTTACTCCACCTCGCTGCCCACATGGAACCACGGCATAGTGTGGTTTGAGCCCATGGGCAGAGTAATGCTCAGGTCTGCCTTATTCCAAGGCATGCTATACAAATGCCATTGGTTTCCATTCCTTTATTTTATGTGTGTTCACTGAAAACATTCATCCCTACCTGGGACTGACTGGGATTCTAATAGGTAGATCAATATATACTTTATTGATCCTGAGGGAAATTCAAGCTAATGCCTGAAAGAACTGTCTTTTTCAACATTTGGTTTAAAAAAATAAAAGAAAATCATTGGGACATGAGGTTGAAATGACAACAGGGTGCTCAAGGTCACACCAAATATTTTTGTCAATAATTTTAGCGTTCACTCTGTATTCTTGACATTGTATGCAGAAAACCTTTTGTTAAATTGACGGAAAACCACTGCTCCATGATATTTGATTATTTCATGATTTCCAATAGTGGATTGACCATAAATGATTTCATAGCTTTTATCTAAATTTCATATTTATATTGTAAGCTTGCAGACAAATTGTGACTAATAAAGACTGGTTTTATTATTTGTTAGACAAAGAAAGTCTCAGGCCAGTTACAATTGCAACATTCAAACTATCCAATGATCCAAACAATGAAACTACTCTATTTTTTCAAAAATAATAAAAATACATTTTCCCTAAAACAAACCCCAAATCAGCAAATTAATAAAACAGTAGATCATTAGCAGCGTATAATATTTGGAAGCTGTGTTGTCTCTTACTGTAAGCCTCTGGCAGTTTGATTTCTGGAACACATGGGAGCCCAGATGCTGCCACGCTACAGACAGGAAAGTGATCGGTGCATTATCGATTTCAAACTGACATGTGACCACCGCCGTGTTTCCTGCTCTGTGCAACGAAGTGACGAAACACTCTGAACACATCGTGACATGAAATGTCAAACACAGAGTGACATTAAGGACAATTAAATGTACATTACGCTGTGTGCCGTTTAAACTTCAATTGCTACAAATATGCATCTATTTCAACTCTCTTGTGACGCATCATTACATCTCTAATAGTAAACAAAACACGTTTCCTCTGTGGAATATATCATATCATTTCCTTCCACAGTTCATCTCATTTGCTTGTGCTACCTCCTGTCTGAATATCGAAAACCGCAGCATATCTTCTGAATTATTTGTGGCTTGCCTCTGAGTTAAGAACCTCATGCTGCATCGCTCACGTGTGAAAGGCAATCTGCAGGGAATCTGGTCCCAGTGATATTGAGGTCCTTCACAGGACATGGCTGACAGACATGTTTTTCACTCATGTTGTGTTGTATCAACCACTTGAGTTTGAAGATGTGGCTAAAGATCCAGACAGGCAGCATGTGAGTTTTTACCCTTACAATTCACAAAAGAAAGAGGATCTCTAGGTGGCTAAATGTGCTAAAATGTGATGTTGTTGTTTTTGCTAATGGGATAAAACAAAGAAACACAAATGGAGGTATGGTATTATGAATGGCTAACATTGTGTCTTGGGTTTTTAATTCTTTAACGTGGTAAATAAGTTCTCTACCAGCCTCTTGAACATCATTGTCGATAAGTGTTAGTACTGTACCCCTTGTCCAAAGAAGATTGGAAGGCAACTGCAAGATACCCATTTTTGCCTGTTCTTCAAAATTGCAAAATTCCGATCATTTTAAAGGATGATAACCAAGTAAATAGCCAGTTCAGGATGACCTGTGTTGCAGTCACCTGAATCTTTCCAAAGGTCTTTTCCAATCTTCGTACTAACTTTCTTATAGCATCATAAACTAACTCTAAGTAGGTAGTATGAAAAGTCATAATAATAAAAAAAAAAAAAAACATGAGCTGGATGCCCAAATTTGATCAGGTCATGCTACTTATTTTTATGTTCAGGAGTTTTGTCATTGCAGCGGAAATGTTTGTCTGCCTCAATGATGCTGGTGGCGTCAGTGGACTGAGAAAGAATGCTTTCTGGATTCTCCATATGTTCTTTGCATTCTCATGAAGATATGTGAAAAACAGCTGAAAGGATCAAAGAAATCCTGTCAAACACGATTTCTTTCTATTTAACACTCTGAGCATCATTCGGACTAAAGGATCAGGGTTCTCGATTTTGGTCAAGGTTCAAGGTCATCTCCCTAATCCCTAAACTCTTGAATGGGTATCTCACAATCAGCTCCAGGCTATGACTGCAGGCCTACAGATAAATTAGACCGCTTTCAGTGGTTGAAGGTGAAAGTCACATGACCTCACATTCTTGTGAGTGTGATGCATCAGGACAACCTGCAGTGAATTTCGTTATGTCTGCTACAAATCACTTTTCAATGTAACACATGCTATTCACATTGAATAGTAACTTTGCATTAACCTTAACCTTGATTATTAAATTTAGCCTGAACAAATGAGAATGTTTCTATATTAGGGCAGTTCATCGTGATCAAACGTGAGTTCTAAGCGCTGCTTTGTAAATATTGCATTTGACACAATACTTTAATTTTGATGAATTCCTTCAAGGAACTTATAATAATTCTACTGGTGGACTTGGACATGTATATTTAATTTTTTTTTTTTAACTTTTAGTAATCTTTTTCATATTGAGAAGACTTCTGTACATAAGTATTGTCCCCTAATCATTTTCTTACGACAGCCAGACATGGAAGTTACTAATTAACTGCGTGTTATGATTTTGTGAAGCTAATTAAGGAAGAACATGGCTTTTCAGTCTATTTGTGATGATGGGTGGTAAAATCCTGTCTGCCGCTGTTGCTCAGCCAGTTCAGGGTAATTTTGGAGCATTACGGAGAAAATCCAAATCGACCGAGATTAAAAAATCATTATCACTGTTTAATGAAAACCCATTGTCATCTTGCGATTTTAATATAATACTATGTAGCAGTAATAAACAAACACTAAGAAGATTACAGAATGCCATTTTTTTTGTCTACCAGACCCTCTTGCGGTGTCCGCCCATGAGCAGCGATGGCTTGATATTATTTGATCAATTCCAAAATGTAATGTAAAAATGAAGCTGCATATCCTTTTGTTACATGGACACACTGTACATGATTTACTTGATTCAGATAAACTTTAATTTCGAGTGATAATGTTGGTGAACAGGCCTTCACGGACAAAGGCATGATTGTGCTTATTAAAATACTGATAATTAAACTCTTGGAGCAAATGATTGAGAAAGTATTTATCATACATGTTGTAAAACACTTTGGAAAGAGCAAGAGTCCCTTTGCCAGAGAATTGACATGTCATGTAGATGTTAGCAGACTGTTTAAGTAGTGTTGGTCGACGAGAGTTAAATCCTTAATCTGTGATGACACTGAGAGATAGCCAGAGGCTTTATCAGGAACAACGCGAGGGAGACGGACTTTTCTCCCAACTCAATTAACAAGTCTGAAATGAGTGCTGCAGAAAGTATATTTCCCCAAATCCAGAGTTAGCAGTCCAAGATAAATTGCTTGAACTGTATGTGAATTATTTAGGTCTCATTAAAGCCACCTCAGCCTCAGCAGGTCTATATTTACAATATGTACTTGATATGTGCAGCGAACTATGTACATTAATTTGCCATACGTTTGTGTAAATGATGGGTTAAAAAGAACAAAACATTGACCTCAACAGCGTCAAGGGCAGCTAATGCTCAATGATACATCCAAAAGAAGTGCTATGGTAATTCAGATTGTCGAAAAAAGCTTCACGGCGGTTCAAATGGGAAAGTGTAAGATCACACTCTAGAGCCGTTCACCCGCAGACTGGTTTCGGGTGCCCAATGCTGACCAGTGTCCAACAAGCATCAGTGCTGGGCCATGGGTCAGTGGCAGAGGGTGGCCTGGTCTGATGAATGACATCATATGGATCAGTCAGCTGTGTCTGTTTTTGTATACCTGACACCACAGCAGAACCACAGAGGTTGAGTGGAGTCCATGCCTCAACAGAATGAAGCTGGGGAGACCTGTGGCAGATCAGTGCCCACGCAGCATATAAAGCATTGGGAATAAAGGGTTCTGGGTGTCTGTGCGGCTGCCTGTCATCATCACCAGATGTCTGCTACAGGGAGTGACTGAATCCATGTCACTTCATTGGTGTTTGTGATGAACAGATTTGAAAAGTTCCTCAATGCTCCTTTAAACCAACTCAAAGTAAATGGCACCAATCAGCCTCAGCAGTAGTCGCTTTTGACGTTGCCTTTGACATTTGAATGTGAGGAGGGAGTGGCATGCATTTGCAACGGGACAATCTCTAGAGCATTCAGGTGAAGAGTGGCATTCAAGGTTGAGCATGGAGAAGGTAACGAATAACTTTGATAATACTTTGATAACTTTGCTCTCTCGTGGGTGGTTGGTGTTGTGGGAAAACTTTATTATTGTATACAGTCCCTAGCGATGATTTGAGGATAATACGCAGAATGCAGTGCATATGCAAAAGTGGATATCAAAATGACTTTTAATGCTGTGGTGTTCCTTATTGCTGTAAATTCTTTGCTCTTTCCTTATTCCAATGTTACATTTATGTTTGACTTCTGCTGAATATAATGGTTTCCTCAAAGTGACAGGGAAGGAATCGCATCTGCTGTTTTATTGTCATAATTCATCTCCAACACACACACACACACATACACACGCACACACACACACCGGTAGTTTTTTGCTGATGCATTTTCACTACTCTGCACTGTTAAGCCGGAATTAGGCTGTCATTGTTTTCAGACAAAAACAATTACCACTCAAATTTGGCTAACTGCTGTGCTTTCAACCCAAATCTCCATTTTGAATCTGCTCCGAGTTATTGCTGGAGTGGCAGAGAAATTTAAGTTAATTGTCGATCAGTGAACCTTTATCATGCCTGTTTATCAAGACCAGTGGGAGTAAGCTGCATTTCTAAATGTCTGACAGTCCCTTATGCAGAAGAAAGCTTTTATTGGAAGAGTCCAATAACCATTTCCATTTTGCTCGGAATGTCCTTCTTCTCAATGAGAGGTACACAGACTTGAACAAGAATTTGTGTTTGTGAAGGTCGATAGTTGCTAGAGAAGGTTTTGTTATGGTAATTTATTTGTTTGAATGAATTGAAATGTGTTCTCTTAGGGCTTTCACACCGTGACATCAGTGGGCATGTCATATTCTAGGAAGTAGAGGAAGGCAGCAATGTGGAAAAATAATTTGCAGTGGTCTGCTTAGGAAACGAAATGTTTGGAGGCAATTTGGGCAATTTGAAATAATTAATTTTACCAAACACCTTAACCCTAACGAATGTCGTGTTGCTTGGCAACCAATCTATGTTTTGGTAGGCAACATTTCTGTAAGCTGTGGCTGACATCTTAACATCTCACAAAATATCATCCATCTGCATATAATGTTTATTATGAGATACCATACGCTATCATCAAGCCTGGCTACTTAACCATCAACTTTGGTTTTTCTTACCACTGTTGTGTGTTTACTTCTTCCTATGTAACAAAGAGTAATGTCGCCCCTCTCTGGGCAGTTTGAACTGGTGTGGATGGGGGCTGGTTCACCTGAAAGCATTAAGGACCTGAGTTTGCAGAACAGGGACAGAGCCATAACCAGAGCAGTCATCTTTTGGTTCCCTGTCCTAACCCATGTTGATTGTAAAAAAACAAAACAAAACAAACAAAAAAACAATTTCATATTTAATTCCCTTAAGCTCAGTAACCCTATTTTTCTGTGCCTGCAAGGGAACAGACCCGATGTCAGCCCTCTGCCCTGGCGAGGCCCTTCCTATACTCATCGTAAGGATTGGACTCTGTAGATGGTCTGGTGCACGCCTTGGCTTCCCCATCTACAACAGTTCAGGTAAATCACCTCAATAGACCTTAAAGGTGCAGTGTGTAAGATTTGGTGACTTCTAGAGGTACTCAAAAGATGTTTAGTACGTCCACTTTTATCACTGTAAAAGCATGACGGCCTCCATAGAGAGGACCCGCTCCTCAAGTAAATATACATTAACGGGCTCATTCTAGGCAAAGAGAAAAAAATGTAACATTTTATTAGAATGTCATGAAAATGTCAGTATGTCATTGTTTTTTGAATGTTTTTTTCAAGTGACAAAGATGGCCAAAATCAAAAACGTACTGCACCCTCTAGGAGAACATTGTATCAAAGAAAGCCATTCCTACCTTTTATTTTCCATATACAAATCCACTTGGAAAGTCTTACTTTGTTACTTGTGGCATGAAACACCTGAGAGAGCTGTGACATGCACCTGCCGAGCAGCCAGAGAACACCATCAGTCCTGTGCAAGAGGCGAATGGGGAAAGTTTGAAACATATCAATGGGAAACCTAACTCCCATGCTGGAGCTAGTTTGTCTGTTGGAGTCTGTATTGGCGCTCAGCTGGCTGCATGTGGGACATGGTGAGGACTTGTCGCTTTAAGAGGGCACTCTGCACAGCCCAAGACTGAGTCTGTGAGTCATTTCCTCGCTTGCCTTTGAACTTAATCCTTTCAGCAGTTTTGGCCTTAAGGCTCTCGCAGTTGTATGGTTGATATGAATAAACCACGAAATATGCATACAAACCAGTGTATTGGAAAATCAAAGACTTCTCCCTCCTGATTTTTTTTACCTGGTTTCATAGGAGATGGACAATGGGTTTTTTTTTTCTACCACAGAGGATGTGCCGACTACCTTATTTTAGGACAAGATTATTGTTCTTTTATTCCACTATTTTATCTGGGAGGACAGTAACCGGACATCAAAGCCAAAAACTTTTTTCCAGTTTGATGCCCATATCACACTGTAGTATTTTTGCAATTCAATATGGTTTAGCTGCTGGTCTCTCAACCACAAAAATGCTTTGAATACGATGTGACCAATCCTTGCTGAGAAGAGAGGTCAGACTTTGTACCCCTGACCTCACACTAATGTAAAAATACCTGGATGGAATTATTTTTGAAATGATATACGATAGAGTAGAATAACTATAGTAATGTTTTTTATAAGTATCATAACCTGAATGTAAGAATTATTTTCACTACCTCTTAATTGGCTCTTTTATTGGTATGCAGGGAGTAGCTCCTCTGGTTCTATGTAGCATCAACATGTTTTTGCACTAGCCAAGATTGGACAATCTAAACACCTCTAGAGTTTTAATGATAAGTGAAGGCTCCTGCAGAAGGAAAGGGTGAGATAAGGGATATTTGGCTGCAGCAAGCACCTTCAACACTGGATATCATTAAATTCCTCACATTGCACCTCCTAATGTGTATACATTGGAGTAGTAGTAGTAGAGTGAGCATATTAGATCTTGATTTTTGAATCAAACCAAATCTATATTGCTTAATTTGTTTGACTCAACATTATATAAGTAATATATAAGTGTCTTAAGTTGATGTGCACACTGACAATGAGATGGAGTGAATGTTGAGAAGTTCTCCCAAGAATTAAATGTTACTGTCTGCAGCCCTGTAGCAAAGATAAATGAATTATCGTACTACAGTTTTGCTAAACAGTCAATGATAAATGTGTTTTCTCTAAATTGAACTCCTTATCCGTGCGTAAACTGCAGATGTCACCCTACTCTTTGCCACTTTAGCTGACTGGATTATTCACTGGTATTTACAAACTCTTTCTATTTGATCAGAGATCCAAGAGCATCAAGGTAGATTAGCTCTGCCCTTATGGTGTAAATACCCCCCCCCCCCATCTCCTCACATCCATGGCAGCGACTCACAAGGCATTTAGTTGTGAAGACTTTATCGATACCTCCTGTGTTTGGGGTTTAATTAAAAGACTGCTCGCTCTGAGGGCCGTGTGCCTAAACTTGGGTATTTTCCACAGAAATAAAAAAAGATCAGGGTTTTATCATCAAGTATGTCACAACCTGGTGTTGATATCTATTGAATTATAATGTTGGCAAATCATTTTAATGTCAGTCATATCTTAGAGATGTTGCACCAAGACAAAATGTCACCTCTAATATTCTGAGCCAACACTTGAATTGAATTGAATTGAATTGAAATACTTTATTTAATCCCTTGGGAAATTCAGCACCACAGTTCGCTCACATTAAACAATAAACATAGAGGTAGTCGAAGGACCACTATATAAATCAAGATAAAACTCAAGATTAAACTATACACTCTCAAAAGAATGATAAAATAAAGGAGAATCTAAGAAACATAATAAAACTTGAACTTTTTCCAGATATCTGGTTTATCTTTTGAAAATAAGACAACTTTGCACAGTTCTGCAAGGTAGAACACAGTGGTACAAGCAGCTCATGGTCAACACAATCTTAAGCTAAGTTATGCTGAGGTGTCTGTCTCTATATTGACCTGTAGAAGGTCTCCACTCCATGTGGGAGTTCAACTTTTGGAACATGGGTGTGTATTAGATCTGTATCTGGGTTTCTAATGAAATATTCCCAGATTTTTGTTTTCCTTATGCTGCCAAGCATACAGGAGAGTTGATGGTAGTCTTCAGTCATCATGAAAACTCAAAAGGATTTTAGTCTGTCCATTCTTGGCCCGTGTACAAACGAGGTTTCTAGAGAAGAACTGCCCTTGATGTAACTGTAAGAGCTGATTGTAGCATAATCAAAGTAACAACTCCCCCATTCAGGTGATTACACTCTCATACAGATATTAAAGTCTGGCGTTGTTTGGAGCTGGGGAATAAATATTAACTGGGGTTATGTATGCCTTTAAAATTTAAGCATGCACTATAGCTGACATGGTTTCTATTGTCCTCTAGCATTTCCAACCGTCTTGCCAACTGCAAGCGATGCTCTGTCAAGTGGAGAAGTCCCTCCTCGCTATCACAAGAGTTTTTCTTGTGTGTGGCGTCAGTTGAAGAACAGAGTCTCTGGTTTGAATCTGCTGATGTGATGTCGCTGAAGATATCAGAGGCATTGCTCCCTGGGTGACTTCAAGTTGAAATAGTGGTGTGAATTTTTTATTTCAAACACTGATCACACATAACAGATTCAGGGAAGACTGGGTCGGTGATTTGTTGTAAACAACCTGTGACACCATCTCAGGTTTGCAAGGTAAAAAAAATGATGAGCTGAATGATAGCGGTCCCATATTCTGTAGCCAAGTGTGTTTCCAAACATCTGAAGACAGAAGGCACTAGCACCACTGGCATGAGGCAATATACTTTTTCTGTTTGGTGCAATGAACGGTGCCAATTAGTTTTTAAGAGATTTTAAGAGTGTGTAAGATTTCGGTCATTTCTGTCATCTCTAAAAATATTACACACCAATTACATACTGACATTTTCATGAATTTGTAATCACCTAAATGTATTATTTTTTTTCCCATTACCCTGAAATTAGACCTTTGATGTATGTTTACATGAAGAGTGGGTCCTCTCTACGGGGCCGCCATGTTTTAACAGTAGCCCAGTGTGGACGTACTTAAAGAGCTTTAGAGTTTTAATGTCAACAGCATGCTCAGAAGTGTGAGGGTGATGTGGTAGATACAACATGCAACTTCACCTCTTGATGTCACCAATTCTCACACACTGCACCTTTTTACTATTACATCAATAATGAACTCTGTTCCTGTTTTCACCTCTACTGCTGAGTCCAAAATCGAGAACCATTGAAGCTATTGAGACTGAGACTGGAATGCTGAGAGAGACGGAATGTAACCACATTCCTTCCCTGCCTGACGTGCGTGTTCGACTCGTCACTGGTCTCAAAGCTGAACAGGCTTTCACTTTTCATCTATTCCTGACCTCACTGAAATTGTACCCACAAATGTTTGTGCCATGTGAATTTGTGACGCAAAGCTAATTTTAGGAAAACAAATGAGTGTGGATGCATTGTGGGTTGCTCATGAGAATTGGATATTAGATGAAGAGGTGAAGCGACACGAGTGCAGTACACAGTGTATCGACTGAATATGACTCAGTCAGGTTGTGACACATGAGTCAGCGTCTGTTAGGTTTGAATCACACTTGGTTAGTCATCTTTAGGGCTTGAACTGATTCAGACAGAATTATGCAGTCGCAACTGCTCTCGACTTTGATCCGTTGTGCATTTCTGATCTGGCCTCGGTTCGAATGGATGCATGAGTGTTGATCACAGTGTGTGGCAGTCAAAGGTCAAAATCAGGGCTGTCAAACTCATTTTCAGCATTATGGTTGCTCTCAAGGGGTCGGTTTTAACTGTGGGACTAAATGTGTTTACTACTTGTAAAATAACTCTCTTCATACTTGATTATCATTCATTCAAGTTACAAATATTGTATATGTATTTATACATGTGAAAATATAAACACACTGTAAACACTGAATATATTGCTACACATAAAAGTGGCATGTGTAATTAATTAGCATTCATGGGCAATATATGTTTTCAACTTGTATTTTTAGACAGTCATATGTCTTTGAGCTCTTGCAGGCCACATTAAATGATCTTACGGGCCACATTTATCCCGTGCCCCCACGAGTTTGAGATTTTTCATAATCAAAGTTAGACCATTTAGACTACAACTTTGATTATGAAAAATCAAGTGTAGTTAGACCAAAAGAGAGACTCATTGGGATGTTGTCAAGTGTATGATTTTCCAAATGTCCAAAACCCCTTTTAGAACAGTAACCATGATAATATTGTGAATATAGATGTGTATGGTGAGATTATGGAGCTCACAGTATATCTCCCACAGAGCTGCACAACTGTTGTAGTGGAACAGTTCTGGCAGAGGGAAAATGTCTGACCCCTTGGGCACTCACTCACAGGGCAGTGGATTGAGACATGCAGTTGATGTGAGAGTGGTTAAGAAAAAACAGTTACTTCTTGTTGCGCTTTGGAGACAGAATGCTAAGATGGCTCTTGCAGTTTTAAAGACAGCTGGAGTCATCGGGCTATTTATTTGGATTCTCCTTTCAAATGGTAGTTTGTGGCTGTTTTGATGGTAAAATACATTATGACGGATGCATATCGTGTGCAAGGCTCTGAAACCTTTTTGAAAACCACATAGTCTAGTCAACAAATAGCAGTTACAACTACATGACTATCGAACTCTTCTAATATACAAATGACCACATATTACTATCACTTTCCTTGATGTATTATCGGACACTTCTCCTCCCTTTCATCACTGTTAATCAATGCATATTTACTTTAGCTTTTATTTACTGTTATGTGCTTATTCTACCTTGTCCAAAACATGTGTGTATGATATGCAGACACAAAAAACATCACATATCCTCCTGTGTGCATCATATCCTGCAATCAGTTTGGTTTCCTCAGCTGAATATTCAGGACAAAGACTTTTGCCGTAGATAAACAGGGGTGTAATGAATACATATACAATGCGGTCATGCAGGGTAAGCCTCCCCATTTCCTGCTCCACAAGTATCCATGGCAACCCCAATTCTGCAGGTAGGGTGACATCACCGGTGGTAATTGCTTCAAACCGATGCATACTTTTACCAAATTGACCTTTATCAGAACCTTGAGCCATATTAATCATGTGTTTAGTCTCCATTCAGGCTGCACCCGACTTTGTCGAGTCTTATTGATTTACAAAGCTGTCTGCATGGGGGCACCAGACAATAGTTTTCAAAGCCGGGCGAATGGCGCTGCATCATGGTGCATGTCACGATTAAAACTTTAATTGATATGTTACATCAAAGCAGGCGTTACTATAAGAGATGCATTGTGTCTGAAAGTTCAACAGAATAGTGAATCCATCTGTCTTTATTTGTCATGGTGTTTCATGAGACAAGAGGACAATCAGAATACTTGCTTTCTAGATTTGTCATTATTGACATAGCAGTAGTTTAATGGAATTCTGCCATATTATACACAGGAAGAGGACTTTATGTCTACATTTTGTTGTGTAGTTTTCAGTGTAAATCACAGGGGTGTAGATGGAAAGAATCTCTCTTTTCATCTTGGATGAATGGAGGGAAAGTTCTCACATAACTGGACTATGAAGATGATTATCACCCTAATTTTTACTAAAGTTACCTATACAACAACAACAAAACGTTGGTGTAGAACAGGATCTTACTTTGATAAACATGTTTTTTTTAAACTTTCTCTGGGCACAGTTTTTCGAGTAGGCTAATAAAGATCCCATGAAAAGGCGAAGACATCTGCAAGCTCCTGGCAATAAGGAGCAATGCCAGGAGCAAACAAATGCACTGTCGCTCCTGATTATGCCGTGAAATTCAATTGCCATTGTTTGCCACGTGCTGCTCTTACTCGCTTGCGCCACCTCCTGTCTGAATTTGGCAACAGCAGTGGACATTTCAGATTATCTATGGGTTAGTGGCTGAGACCCTCCCACTGTGTCGTGCATGTGTTAACAGTGACCTATAGGGAAAGAGGCCAGATCCAGTAATCCAGAGATCAGCAGGACTGCTTTATTGACAAAATGGAAGTATTGTGGTTATTCTTTTCCAAATATTCATCTCACTACGTGGCCCTACACACTGTTTAATTCATTCAACATTTAAAATTAACGTTGCAATTGGCCCATAACTGTGTTGTTAATTTGCTTAATTTGAAACACTGTTATTTGTTTCATAGCTCATTGGATCTTCTCATCTGGTAATTTCAGAGCTTTTTGTTTTGTTTTTTTCTTGCTGCCTGAGAGATGTATGTATTTTCTCAGACGCTCCAAACAAACCATTCGACATCCACTGCTCTTTTCTGTGTATAATTAGATTCAAATCCTGTTCTCAGATGGTTGACAACACATTATCCTCTGTCAGTCCCACAAGCACCATTAGGGTGAGTGGCCCTGCTTCATTTGCCTGTCGTGTCTTTTTCCCCCCTTCATCTTTAGCTCTGACCCCAAAGCTGTTTGCTAAGCAAGAACGAATTCACTCAGATGAAATGACACGTTAATAGCGTTTAATGAGCTGTTTTGGTGTGATGTCATCCTCTCCAGCTATTTTTTGTTGCCATCTGACACTGCCCATCTATAACCTCCAACGCTGTAAATGTGTATCGGAGACCCACGTTTCCGAGTGTATATGTGGCTCTGATGGGATCAGATAGCAAATGGAGAGAGATGTCGGCAGACCTGCCGCCCCACAAGAGGCTTTTAGCTCCTTAGCCTTGATTCAGAAATACAAGCAGAGTGGTGGTGAGAGAAGAACCCAGGTATACTAAAATCACTAACAGGATAAGAGCTCTAAATGTGTCTCCAAGAGTGGGGGGGACATGATTTGAGTGAGACAGCTATTAGCAAAGATGAGGAGCAGACCACCCACACATATCCCACCAAAAGCCCAGCGAGGGCCCCGTGTGCTCGAATTGAGCATCTGTCCATCCTCCCTCAGAAAGATCCATTTTCCTTTAAGGCACAGCTGCATTCACAGACGTGTACATTTTTTACTTCGTGTCAGATATTTCTGACAAATCAAGTTGCTCGGCAACCCATCATATGAGAAAATTAAAGTTTAGAATTTTTTTTGTCATGAGCCAGATGGAGAGGGTGAGGGAACAAAGTTTATAAATCTGTCAGGGCATCCACTGGTCTTTAGTATTTCTACCCCAAGTATTAGATTTTCATGTGCCACCTGTTTGACTGTCATTCTTTGTGAGGCTCTCTCTTTGTTTAGAGGAAGCAATATCTTTATAATAAAACACCAACAATACATCATGATTATAGGCTGATTGTGCTGATATTTGTCTTACTGAAAAGACTAGTCAAAACAGGTCAAACGATTTTTCTAAAAGGTCAGCTGAGGAGAAAGTTTTCTTGTACAAAGCCCTAATCAGTGAAATGGATGTCTATCTGTCTTGAATTGTGCCACAAAGCTCAGTTCAAGCTCAATGTTCCACTGGTACAGTCGGAACGCTGAGAATGAAATCACTCATTCAACTTTATTCTTCAGGTGAACCTAAGGGTCACACACCTTTGTCCTTATTCATTTATTTCGAGTGGTGTCACTATCACACACTTAAGCCAATCAATCTGCAAACAATACAGCAGTAATCGGGCTGAGCTACAAATTGTATATAAATTAGATGACAAAGTGAAGCCAGATCCTCTTGATTGCCCCCTGGTGGGTGGCTTCATTATAGGCCATCAGAGCTGCATCCTGCAGGAGTGGATAAGACATGGTCTAGTAAAAAGTGTATGTACATATTTTAGGTAGTTCCTGTGGTGTATTAAGTCTTGTATTTTTTTGTATAAAGGCAGGAAGTTGAGTCTATGGTCTGACTGATGGTTATTAGTGTTTATTTCTTATTTCTAAGAATAAACCTGGTTTAAAAAAAATATATATATATATTATGTACATATTTGATATATAACTAAATGTATTCAGTCTGCTGTGGCAGCACTACAATTTATAGCAACATGTATCCCAACAATTCACAGAACGGAAATATTGTCAGTAAGATGGATGATATTCCTGACTGACTCCTCCGAATGGAGAGATAAGTTTGGAGGAATAAAAGAACAGAGACATTTGTCAGTCTAAGGCGCTCCTCCTGTCTGTTGTCCTTCCTCGGCTGCTGTTGTGATTCACTGCTTGTAAGGGCGAGGTTTCAGTCAGCACATGAATTCATGAATGTATCTCAACATTTTTTAATATTTGTATGAAAGTCAGAAAATTGGCCTTCATATTGACAACATTGTAAACTATTTGCTGTGTGTGTGTGAGAGAGAGAGAGAGAGAGAGAGAGAGAGAGAGAGAGAGAGAGAGAGAGAGAGAGAGAGAGAGAGAGAGAGAGAGAGAGAGAGAGACCTGTGCCTCATTCATGGTCTAATGGTCAGAGGAGAGGACAGAGAAGCTTGTGCGACCATAAATGACAACAAAGCTTGTCAGGGAGTCTTTTATGATTTAATTTGAATAAAATGTGGGAGCACAGAGCATTTGCTTTTACCACAGTTTGATTTCAAGATGGTATCAATTCTACGACATTACAGAACCACAGAGATCTTGCAAGACTTGCACATGACTTTCCTCTGTAGCAAAGTATCTCATCTCTTAATTTTCAATCAGACTAAATCTGAAGGTATTTTTGTCTGATTACATGTTTTTACGTTTACTGTGACCTATGTGTGTGTTGTGAGTGATGTAGGGTGTTTGGATTGTGCTCCGTCCATGGTCACAACGGGCAGAGGAGAGGACAGAGCATATTGTTGCCACAGTAAATGGCAGTAAACCTTGGTGAGCATGGCTAGTTTGTGTTCAGGCGGGGGAATAATTGTAGGAAAACCCTGAGTCTGCTATCACCGCAGCACAGCACACTGAGAAGTGTTGACACATTCACGCAGTAGGAGTCTGAGCAGTGAAGTGAATGAAGAGGAGCAACAGTGTCAGAGGTTTTTCAGATAGGTTAAATAAATTAGGATTTTGTGTCATAAATAATCCTCTGGCTTTACAGTCTAAGGTGATCATGAGGAGGGGATTCTCTAACATTAGCAATTATCAAAGAAGAATTCAAAGTCCATCATTTACGTCTCATCCAATTTTAAAACCTAATCAGATTCAACTTGTAATTTTTGACTGAAAGCTTTTGTACAAACGTATTGTTCTTGTGCATTTCTGATGTTGCAAAATGAACCTTTGATTGTTTTGAAGTCTGCCATGTAGGGTTTTAGAATTTAGGGAATTGTGCCTAAAGTGATAGCTGTGGTTTTCAGTATAGTCTGCGGTTCTTGTAGTTTTATTTGTTTGTGACAATTTACAAGGAGTCTCCATTATGTGTGCAGGTGATGCATCTATGGCAGGGGTGTCAAACTCATCGTTTTAATTGTGGGACTAAACGTGATTACTACTTAACATAATGTCAAATAACTCTCTTCATACTTGATTATCATTTATTCAAGTTACAAATACTGTGTATGCATTTACATACATGTGAAAATGTAAACACACTGAATATATTGCGTGAAAAGTGGAATGTGTAATTCACTAGAGTTCGTGGGCAATGTTTGCTTTAGGCTCTCGCGGGCCACATGTGGCCCGTGGTCACAAGTTTGACACTATGGGGATGGAGCAGAATGGACATACTATTTGTCAAATCCAATCAAAATTATATCAACCTTTATTTGTATAGTGCTTTACAACACCAAGAGGTATGCAAAGTGCTCTACAAACCATAGAGTAAATACTATTTATAAGAAAGGTTGAATTTAAATTCACAGTGGTCATACATATTGCATATACTGTAGATGCAAGCTTCATTAAAGTTCTGCAAAATGAATGGTCATGGTAAATGGTGTGGGTCTGAATACAAATGCACAGCTCTTCACTAGTAAATGTTAAATGTTTGAGCTTTTATGTGACAATGAAATGATTACAGATTATAAGTCAAAGTACATATAAGTCAGTTGCTGTCCAATAAAATAATGCACACTTGCTTTTTTTCTGATCTTATCATCAGGGCTAGGTCTGGTCCGTCGTACAATTCAGGTAGTTTGACATACCTACACATGACAGAAAAGGTATCTACCAAAAAAACCCCCCCCCCCCCCCCCCCCCCCCACACACACACACACACACACACACACACACACACACACACACGCACATCAAATGACCACAGGGAACTTTGCATTTATTAAATCATAATAACCTGATCTGTATGATAGTTAAATGCAATAACCACTGTACTCTCTCAAAAGGAGACCCTAATGAGATCTGCATGACTTATTGTCTGTCTTGCAGTCAGTATCATTCATAGCCATGCTGCTAAATTGATTTGGAAAATATTATTAAACCCACTGAACCATCCTTTCTCTAATTATTACAGAGTAACCTCAACACTTACATTAGTACGTATACAAACGGTAATGTGGTTTGATTCCGCAACACAAATTAAACCTTTGAGCCCTGCTCTCCCTCTCATCCCCGTACTGCTGCTGCCTCCTCAGAATATTAAACTGCCGGCTGTAGAACATGGACTCAATCTTGCACTTCTTCACTCTCTCCTTTTTAAACCAGAGAATCGAGATGGAAATGCAACTTCATTTATCTTCTTATTCTGACACACGGAATGTTTTCTTACAATCGTGAATAAGAAAACACTAGCAGTGTTATTTTCATAGATGTGCCATGTTCAGATGCAATTGTATGCTCACCATTTCAGGATGTCGTGTAATTTCATCTGTTACAGAGAGAGGGTCTAGTGACTCGGGCTCAGATTACACTCTTTTGCTAATGATGGGCTGTTTTCATCCTCTTGTTTTAGTTGAATCCGTCGCTGTGACCGCGGCGTGCTGATAATTGTAGATAAGGCACAGGTTGGCTCTGTAATTTAAGGGGATGGAGGCTAATTTACACTGAAAGACACTGGGTGTGATTTGTTCCTCTTATCTATACGGATGGCCGCCTGCACGGTGCGCACTATAACCAGCGCCGCTGCCGTCATTACTGCTGCTATGGAGACAGGAAGGCGGACAAGGTCTCATCCAAATCCATCAGCGAGTCTGAGTTATTCAGCCCTGCCCTGCTCTGGACAAGCTCGGCCAAGGGAGAGGGGCGCAAGGGCTGCTAAATCTTTCTACATCAGATGGCAGAATTTAAAAAATCAATACTTGAGTTGTTGTTTTTTTTCTTCTTCTTCTTGCCGAGAGAAGTGCATAAGGTGATGTGGCGATGCGGAGCGAGGACAGGATAGTGTGTGTGTTTTGCAAAGGGTGAATTTCATCTTCATGTTAATGAAGATGAAGGGATGGCAGAGGCAGCAGCCGAGAGCAGGACATGCGGTAATCACACACTGCCAGAGTCACACGGAGCCACATGCATCGTAGAGCGCACACAGACTGCAGTTGCTGTTATATGAGTGAGGTCACGCTGAGCTGAGCTTGACCTGCAACCCCCAGAGCCATAGGATAAAGCTGAACAGCCTGTCGTGGTGCTCGTAACACTCAGTGTTGCACACATTGGAACTATATTTATGGGGGATGAGATGGGGGGGGACTTCTAATTTTGTGGGGGGAGGGCAGTTATCAAAGTGGTTGTTTTATAGCATTGAAAATATGCACATACGCCATTGCTATGAATTCATTAGAGCATTGAATTAGAAATGATTGGAGCCTTGAACAAGAAAAATAAAATATGTGAAAAGGGTCTTACAAGTGGTACTGTACAATATTTCTTCTTCTTAACTCCAATTGTTTATATCCGTGTTCAGTAAGGTAATTAATCAGGTTGAAGCATAATGACCTATATAACCCAAAACCCACTGCAAATTATTTATTTGTAGTTTTCCTGGTGAAAAATATGTAATTTTCTTCACTTTTCCCTCGTTTAGTCATTACTCATAGTTTTGTCAGTGAGGGCACATGTCAGTTTTGCGGCACTTTGTGATATAATCCTTTGTGTATAATCCATTTGAGTTTATATTGGAATTTTTCTCACAATTTATTGTGAAAAACATGAGCAAAACATTTCTTTTGTGGACTGACAAGTCTTCTCAGGCAATGCATTTGCCACAAAGTTCTGAGTACACTAATTTGACCACGGAGAGGAAAGTGACAGCTCACTTCAAAAGTATAAGATATATATATATTGCTGAGAAAAGGAGGATTTGGGGGGTGATGGGTGTGGAGATTGGGCGCAGAGGGTGCTCTTGCACTACCCACTCCCAATGTCACTGTACAGCTAATTGAAAAGCAAATGGAAAATGTTTCACTAATTAACTATTGATGTCCCGTCTTTTTCTGGCTCAATTTTCCTGTGCCTTAATACAGAGGGAAAAGTGGAAATGTTTTGTTTCTTGTTGTGTGGGATGAACATAATCCCTTATAAACACAGAATTCCCCAGCCAAGTTAAAAAACACAAAAACAAAAAAAAAGCCCAAATCAAGGGAAGTAAATCACAAATGGGATATCGGCTCAGAACTTTCATTTGATTTGAAAAATGAAACCACGATACATCTGTCAGCTGTCAGCGATGCAGGGGCCATGGACAGAACAAGCTGTTACCGAAGCTGAAATGGATGAATGCGTTGGATCTGTAATTGGAGAGACAAGGCTTTTGGTGGTGGGGTCCCAAGTGTGTTAAGACAATGGACTGTGCACGTGTGCTTGCACCATACATTCACTGATATGGTAGCAAGTTAACAAATGGTATCATATCACAAA
The DNA here is from genome assembly GCA_016785325.1 of Chascanopsetta lugubris. Taxonomy (NCBI): domain Eukaryota; kingdom Metazoa; phylum Chordata; class Actinopteri; order Pleuronectiformes; family Bothidae; genus Chascanopsetta; species Chascanopsetta lugubris. Next base: position 20,973 of record JAFBJT010107914.1, on the reverse strand, counting down.
TATGTGACAAATGATCAAAATAATGGACAAAAAAAGCAGGGGACTTGAGGTCATGATGGGGAAAAAAAACTATGAAATACAGCAAGAACAAAATAGTAACTGAGAGGCAACAAGTGGCTTTTATAATACAACAATAAGGAGACTAATGTAAGTCTGTGAGTATCTTCATACTTGACAATCTTACCCATATAGGCTCTATAAGAACACACCAGGTGTCTTGAAATATCTCTGGAGGTTGATGAAAGTGGCTTGGGAAAAAGGAATCATACCAAAGGCATGGTGACAGGCGGGAGGGATCCTGATTCCCAAAGAGAAGAATTCCACAACCATCGACCAGTTCTGCCAGATTAGCCTTCTTAATGTAGAAGGTAAGATCTTCTTCAGTGTTGTGGCCCAGAGACTCTCAGTATACTTGCAGAAGAACAACGTTGTCGACACCTCAGTGCAGAAGGCAGGAATAAGCGGTTTCTCAGGATGTTTGGAGCACACAAATATCATCTGGCACCAATTACAGATGGCCAAGAAAGAGAAGAAAGACCTGCATGCGGTCTTCTTGGATCTGGCCAATTCATCTGGGTCAGTGCCTCATGAGGTTTTGTGGACAGCTTGTAGATTCTACCAAGTCCCAGAGGGCATCACGAGGCTTGTCAAAGCCTACTTCCAGGACCTCCAGTTCTGTGTTACAACACAGATCAGTACAACTGCTTGGCAGCACCTCGAGATCGGCATAATGGCGGGCTGCACCATCTCCCCACTGGCGTTTACCATGGCTCACCATGGGTGATTGGAGGGGAACGGTTGAAGAGTGGGCTGCGTCTTCCTCCAATCAGGGCGTACGTGGACAACATGACGACAATAACAACAACAAGCGCATGCAACAAACGTCTGCTGGACAAACTCCAGAGAAACATCCAATGGGCGCGGATGGAGATTAAACCCAGCAAGTCTTGAAGTATCTCCATTGTCAAAGGGCAGCTCATCAATGAGAGGTTCCACATTAACAACGAGCCAATACCAACAGTTCTGGAGAAGCCTGTCAAAAGCCTTGGCCGCTGGTACAGTGCAGGACTCAAAGACTCGAAGCAAGTGGAGCAACTCAAGCAGGACACCATCAGTGGCCTCAAGCAGATCAACAACACGGCCCTCCCTGGAAAGCTGAAGTTGTGGTGCTTTCAGTTCAGACTGCTTCCCAGTCTCATGTTGCCAATTTCCATCTATGAGGTTGCTCTATCCCAGGGGTCTCAAGCTCGCGGCCCGCGGGCCAAATGCGGCCCCCCGGAAGGTGATTTGCGGCCCCCGCCATGATGCGTATGTATACTGTTAATGCGGCCCTCTACACTAATATTACAACGCGATACTTCCGACGCGATTGCCCGCGTTGAACGGAGAAACGGGATTTAGTGTACTCCGATCTCACTCCGCGCAGCACAACTGGTGCGCTCTCTACCGTATGCGTCGACAGAGTGTCTAAGAAACGCAGGTAAAACAGAGTCATGGTGCTGAAACAGACATGTCAAAACGACGTGGCAACAACCCCCCCCCA
>JAFBJT010107914.1:0-19259 GCA_016785325.1 Chascanopsetta lugubris | reverse complement strand
GGAGAGGTGAAGTTGTGGTGCTTTCAGTTCGGACTGCTTCCCCGTCTCATGTGGCCAATTTTCATCTATGAGGTTGCTCTATCCCATGCCATCTGTTTGGAGAGACTGGTGAATGCGCAAGTGAGGAAGTGGCTTGGACTGCCGAGATGCCTTAGCAGCATAGGCCTGTATGGCAATGGAGCTCTCTCCCTACCAATTTCAAGCCTGGTGGAGGAAGACAAGTCAAGGCTTGTAATGACTCTCACAGAATCCTGGGATCCTTTCGTCAGAGGGACAGCTCCAACCCTAGCAACAGGGAGGATGGAAGCTATCTTTAGCAGTCACAGTAGCTGAGACTGCCCTCAGACACCAGGATTTAGTGGGACACGTCCAACACGGCAGAGGCGGCGTTGGCGTGGAAGCAAGAACACCCACATGGCAGAAGGCGACTCCAGCCGAACTGCGGCACATGGTGGTGGAGGAAGTGAGCCACCAAGAGGAAGCAACCAGCTGTGCCACAGCAGTCTCCCAAGCGCAGCAAGGCAGCTGGATGAAGTGGGAGGGGGTGGAAATGTGGAGCATGAAGTCAAACAGGCTAAGCTTCATCATTCGGGCCACGTATGACGTCCTGCCCTCGCCAACCAACCTACATCTTTGGTATGGAGAGGACCCAGTCTGCCCCCAGTGTGCAGCCCCGGCAACCCTCAAACACATCCTGGTGGGTTGCAAGATGAGCCTAACTGAAGGAAGATACACCTGGCGCCACAGCCAAGTGTTGAAGTGTTTGGCGGCTGAACTTGAGAACAAGAGGGTAACCACTAACGCTGTGCCTCCAATTACCCAACCTACCTTTACATGGGAAACAACCTTCGTTCGGGAAGGGGAGAAACCGCTGACCAAGCAACCTTCTGTGGATTGGGGCCCACTAAACGCAGCCCGGGACTGGGAAATACGAGTGGACCTCAGTCAGAGGCTCACTTTCCCAACCGAAATTGCATTAACCAACCTGCGCCCAGACCTGGTCCTCTGGTCCAAATCCTGCTGGCGTGTCTTCATTGTGAAGCTGACCGTCCCATGGGAGGATGCCATCGATGAGGCATACGAGCGGAAGAGGCTGCGGTATGCTGACCTAGCAGCTGAAGCAGACGGGCGGGGCTGGAACGTGAAGGTGTGGCCAGTGGAGGTAGGCTGCAGTGGCTTTGTAGCCAGGTCCACCACAAGGCTCTTGAAGGAAGTGGGCATCAGAGAACAGACCCAACGAAAAGCCATCAAAGAACTTGCCACTACAGCAGAACGGAGCAGTCACTGGCTGTGGCTGAAACGTAGGGATGCAACATGGGCTGCCAAGTAACCATGTGGTGCCATCGGCGTGTCACGCACCCGGGTCTGATCAGCCTGGGGTGGCCCTTCTTCGACTGAGGGTGTCTTGCTATAAGTGGCCGAAACACTCGATGAGGTTGGGGCATACAACTGACGATGTGTCGGGCCGTTGGCACCACATGATCCTTGCAAAATGCCACTCCACCCAAGAGGTCAGCCGACCCATTCAATTGCTGTGCTGAATATTTAGGGATACCTAACAACTAGTTGTATTAAGAAGTCAAGAATAACTTTATTCTTGAATAATTCTGACCATATTCTAGTAATACTAGTTTCATCAACAGTACAACTTAATGAGTTATACTCGAAATTGATAACTCAATTCTCAAAATTTCCATCCTAAACATTTTAGTTCTGAAATGTTTATCACTGCTACAGTTTGGCGTTCTACAACTGGCGCCATCCATGCTACCACTAACTGTGGAAGTTTTCCACTCCGGGCAATTTTCTCTGAGTTTGTCGGGAAAAGCCGGAGACAAGACAGATGAAAGCTGAGCTGTTGGAGAAACTTTCCACCATTACCTGTGTTTTTGGTATCGCGCTGTCTGCTGAGGAACAGAAGTAGATTTATATCCTTGGTTTGGTGCTCAAGCCTTTACAGGTGCGTGGCTGTGGAGAGCGTGGTCTTTGTAGTGGAGACAGGAAGCAGAGGAAACAATGGACTGGAAATGGTTTTCTGCATCACATCATGAGTGATGGCACTAACTCACTGGGGAGGCAGGTGGCTTCACTGACTTTCATACTAATTGTTTTTGGATTTGAGGTTTGCTATCTGTGGAGGAGTTTGAGACTAAAACACAGCCCTCATTCAAAATGTATGTAAATACACGTTTCTCTCCTACAAACACTTTGATTGAGAAGCCGCATTAAATCTCTTCTCTGACTGCAAATCTCACCCGGTGCAGTAAAACTGTTCTGTGTGTTTGCACTTGTACGTGTGGGGTTCTGTTGGCGGTGATGGCAGTCACACAGGTTTACTTGGTCAAGGGGCAGTGGAAAAATAACTCGAACTAAAAATGTCAAAGTAGAAATTATAGGACCGAGAAAGGTTTTGAATGACCATAATGGTTTTGAAAAGTTGTTTAATTCATACTGAGTGATCCATAGTGTTGCATAATCGGGCAAGGGTGTCTCAGGTGCAGATGATGGCTGTGAGCTCTGCTAGGCTGCTTATCTGCACTAAACAAACAAATGTCTTGTAAGTAAGATCTCAGATGCATGAAATGGCCTGAGAGAAACCCATGCCACGCTGGAGTGTTACAGACATTTCTATATTTATTTTAGATATTTGAAAGATGGAGATGGTTTCTTGGGAAAAGGGTGTCGCAACCCTGACTCCAGATTAACCAGATAGACAATAGACACAGCTAATATATGTGATGCCATCTCATTAATGAACATATCTGAAGATATCAGTCAGAATCTCTGAGCAGTTGATTTGTACTTTAAGTCCCTGAATTAGTTTCGTTTCTTTCAAAGCGATTTTTCAGTGTTTTTAACATCAAAAGAAAACCTAAGATATTATTTTTATATTTCTAAGTGTATACCACAAATTCTCTAAATTACATGGATTAACAAAGGAGCATTTGTATTTATCTTTAAATAGGTGGCATGGTATTGATTCATTAGTGCAAAAAAAGGAAGGATTAGCAGTGATTTGTGTGAGGTGTTATTAAACATTATGCTGATGCTTTCATTTTAAATTCAATTTGATAAAACCAAATGGATTTGTTTTGCAGCTAATTTGCATTATAAATAATACACTTTCACACAGAGACGCTCATAAATAATGTGTTTTCTGTTGCCTCAGGGTGCAGAGTGGAGTGAAGACCTCATATTTGACATTTTAATGCGTGTTGCAAATTTTTTTGTATTTTGTATTTGTATTCATTAAGTAGTAGAATGAGCGGGAGGTAAAACATGGTTTGTGTAGTGATTTAATTGAATACATTTAAAAATATTTAGTGTTATTTTATATATTGCCTCATGGTAAACCCCCTCTATGTTGTAATTGCATTGCAATTAGTTGCTTTCAGAGCGTGTTGATGACCCTGGGCCACAGCCGATGGGGGCTTGCAGAGGTCTTCATTTAATTGTTTTAAAGCCCAGTATGTAAGATACATTTTTTCCATTGTTTGTCAGAAATGACAAAATATTGTGAAGGGTTATGCGCATATATATATATATATATATAATTGTATATTACGCTTTTACCTGAATTAACATAATGAAGTTTTCATTGCCCTTTAATGAGCCTGTTTTGTTTGCAACATACAAATCAGGCTCATTATAATTAGGTCCTCGTTACACAAGTACACATTAATATACTACTGTTTTGTTTTACAGTCGCCAAGAATGGACACATTTTAGTTCAACTTATATGAAGGCCTCCTTCATGCTTCATAGCAACACGCCTTGTCACCACTAGATTCCACTGTACTGTACCATAGGCTCTCAACTTACTGTTTTGTAAGATTGACTGTGATTCTGTTGGAAACATGGACAGAATGCCAGAATGCCCTGTTTATTTCTTTATTTTAATGCCACCAGTCGGTGCTGTGGGCGAGGGCCGAGTTGGAGCAAATCTCCAGTGTCACTGTTGGTCGCTGCGGTTGGTAGTTAATAAGGGTGAGGTGGCAGGAAAGGTATAACGCCACCTGGTGTGCAGGGCAGGTGAAGTAGCAGGAGGGTCACAAGCACATAGTTTCACATTTGAACACGACACTTTGGATGGTGCAGAGTGAGTGAACAATGTCTTTACAGCAAACAAACTTCAGAGTTGTTTTGATGTATTACTAAGTGTGCCATTGTGTCAACTTCTCTCACAGAGGTCTCCTTTAGCACACAGGAACAGAGGCAGGTGTAATTGTTACAAGAGTCATTTATATAGCCTTAGCCTTGGCCATCAGTTTAATTGATTATTATTGATGATTAAACTAATTGATTTGGTCATTGATTTATCTGGTCTGTTGTTTTAACACATGGCTCACATTTCCTGAAGTGAAGTGGGTTAGGCAAAATCTACTTTACACATAAATGTTATATGTTATATATATTATTTTTGCACCTTTTATCCCAGCAAATACTAACCACCTGTGAAAAAGCATCATCTGAGAATACATACTGTGTTTCAGACATTGGAAGTGATCAAATGCAGCTTTTGTCCTTTTGATCTAATTCATTATAAATGGACTAATTAATCAATTATTAAAATAGTTGCAAGTAGCCGTAACAAATTGTCATTTGACAATTATTTCTCATGATTAGTCTGTAGGGCCCCAATCACAACCTTTTCTATACATGATATATTAAAATCCAGTTCACTAGGAAATGTCCCTCCTGTGGACACAATAACCTGAAACTTGTATCAATGTAAAATGTCAGTTGTGCATGAGCCAATGAGCTGACCTGATGATGGTCTACACTTCGCCTCTATAGACAGACTCTTTAACTAAATGGGTTGTAAACAACATAGTATGATACAAATCAGCTGCTGTTTTAACATGCACTACTTTCCTCCTCTTGTCTTTGTATCTCTCTGATGCGCTGCTTACTTTGATTCCCCCACATTCCAACGATGTTCCCTTAAATGTTGTTACTGTTCGACCTTTTCAACAAATGCTCTTGAAATCAGGGATAGTTGAGTCAATAGCTCCGAATCAATTTCAGCTTGTACAACATATTCCTCATGCTCCCCTCCTGAACAGCAGGACGAATGGGGCGGTGCTGGTCTCGGCTCTCTGCCCCCCAACCCTTGACCCCTGTCACTTTGACACATGTTTACATAAGTCAAATGTGAGGAGGTAAAGTATGACTGGAACCCTGCCTGTCACAATGCCTCCCTCTCCCCTTTGATCACAGCCTTATTTACAGTCATCTCCCACAGCCCGTGATTGATGGCAGCCATCTCATTAACGCCACCGCAGTCCCAAGGCCTCCAAACATGTCCGATCGGCAAGTCCCCCCCCCCCCCCCCCCCCCCCCCCCCCCCACACACACACACACACACCCTCACTTGGGCTGTTGCACTGCAATTAAAAGGCTCCCGGAGACCCGGGTGTATTTCTGAGAAGGAGAAATGAACCATACCTTAACTATTACTCTGCAGCTTTGATATTGTTTGATAGTGCGGGAGAAGAAAAGCAAAGAGCCAAATGGGGAATGCGGGGGCAAAGGAGAGGTTAGGAGGAAAGGGGCTGGCAGGATGTGAATGATTTATTAGTGTAGCTGGACACTTAATAATTACTTAACACACACATGCATAGATCACCTTTACAGTATTTCTGTCAGGCGACGACGCAAGAATGGAAATGATACGTGATTGATGCTCGGAAGCATAGGCATGGCCCGGGAGTGTGGGGGGGAGCAGTGCAAGGTCTTACTTATAAAAACATCAATCAGGGAGCATGGTCTGTAAAGCCATGGCTTGTGAAACACCCCCCCTCTCTTCACACTGTGAACAAAAGTTGCCTCGGTGTGAAGACGGGCTCCTCCACTCTGTTAATGGAGATGTTGGCGCCGCGCAAAAAGTAACACATCGCACGCTGCCGTTGGGGGCTAAACACGTCGAGCGCAACCTCGACTGCTCACTGGAGCCGCAAAAACAAAAAGCCTGGCGCGCCATGTCTGCCGCCAGACCCGCTTCTGAAAGTGAACTTTAATGAGGTGAAAGGTGTAACCTGAAGTCAAGTTGTAATGAGGCCCGTGCTGATATGGTCTCCTCATCTCCCTGGCTGTATCATTTCATTAGTCCCATTTCACATGGGATCAGATTACAGTAAACAAATCTGCAGTCATCCCGGGCTCCGCCACTTTTTATTAAGATTAAGTGCAATGCACTATGCGAGAGATAGTCCCACAAGCTAATTACCTTTGAAGAGCTAAGTAGCTGAGCTGCAGGGAATGGTAAACAAAGATGGCATCATTAGTGTTCATTAAATTATTTTTTGAACAACAAAAGGCAAAAAGGTCCCAAGTTGTTCGTAGAAGTGGCTCAGCTTGAACAGAAAGTGGAGACATTGAAAGTATCCTGAGGTTGTTGGGGGTGAACTGTTAAGTCCTCTGTCGTTTTGAACTTTTCACAAGAGAAAAAAGTCAAAGCTTGTGTTGCATCAGTGTTATCATTGTATTAAAGGTCTGCTACTGCCAAATCTGCTCAATTATGTAGGTTGGACGTTTAAATGCCTCAAGCATCCGTTACATTCCTCCACTGTACATAAATCTCATTATTTAAAGAGGACCCACTATGCTTTTAGAGTTAAACAGACTGAACATCATGAATAACATGGTCAAACATTCAAAAATGACCTAAATGCATGTTCGAGTAATATTCTGGAGACAGTGGAGGCTTCAGTCGGAGCTGAATTGCCCAGTACATATGTACTTATTTACCAAGCAGAGACGTCTTGTCTAACTCCATGTGGGGGTGGATGTTCGATCAGTCCAGTGTCATGTTCAGGATCAGATTCCGGCTCCAGCATGTACGTTGGAACTCGGAAGTTGGAAGTTGCTGGCACAGAGCACGTCTGTTAAGCCTTCTTAGAGGGCGGGGCTAACCTAGCTGTTCAGCCAATCTGGGATCTCCCAGAGATCAGCCAATCAAGAGATAGTAGGCTTCCGGGGGTGGAATCTATGCATTTAACACAAGGAAGATATTCTGGATTTTTAAAAGGGCTTGTTTACAAAATTTAAGTGGCCAAGGAACAAATCGAAAGCCCTGACGATTGGCATAATAGGTTCCCTTAAAGTTTTAAGGAACCCTTGACGTGCAGGTCTTCAACTTTACCTCTAGATGTCGCCAAATTGAAGTACCGAAATATACATTTAGTGCATCTTTTGAATGTGTGGATCTTGAGCAAGCTTTTATCAGATACAAATCAATGTTATACAACTATTGAAGTCATACCTTCACTTTCATTTGAGTAGTGAACCAACATGCCTGAAGTCATGGAACCCCTATGTTGTGTTCTTCAGTACAAATGTTTACCAGGGACTTTTTTTTTTTTTAAACAATCACAAAGGTCATTTGTCAAGCCTCTTTTAATTGGGTTATTTTTCATGGGACAAACAAAGCCCTCTGGAGACCATTTCATTTAAATTGTTGATAAGCACCTGATTGTTCCTGCATGCGTGTGTGAGTCTGAATTTGTATGTGTGTGTTATCTCCTCGGTACTATAACATTAGGCCACCGCTAAGCCAGGGGTCTGGTAATGTGTTGATTACCATTTTAATACTTTAATGCAGATGAAATTAGCATGTTTCTTTAACAGTAAAAAATAAAGTCATGCTTGTTTCACTCTAATTATGCACATTTGAGAATAAGCATAATATTAAGGTTTTAAGTTTATTTTATAATGGTTTCTCTCCTTCTGTAATGGCCATTTTATTCGAGGCTTCCTTTGAAAGGAATGTGGAAACACTATTTTCCCCTTGGTGCCTATTTGCATTGCATTACAGTGCAGGTGCAGTGGCTAGGGAAGGGTCTGGAACCATGCTAATGAACAACCTTGTTTTAATTAACTTCAAGTTAAAATGGCGTGAAATTGAAAATGATTATTGCCAAAGTAAACATGCCTAATTAGGATATAAGGGGTGTAAGTAAATTATTTGATAACTATTGTTTATTTGGAGCTGTGCATCACCTGGCCTGGGCAAGGAATTAATTTCAGTGGCGGTGACTGAATGCATGATGGCAGAAAATCTCATTTAGAAATGATCAGTGATGATATTCATTAAATTTATGCCTCTTTTACAGTTTGGATTACTAATATATACTCTGCCCCTGATTAGTGTTGGAGCTGGTGGAGGAGCAACACTCTGCCAGGGACTGCTAGATAAGCAGGTGCTCCATCTCTTTAAATGAAAAGGAGAAGTCATCAATAATATAAAGTCGATGAAATAGAAATGTCTGTGAAGTCTGCATTGTCTTATTGTAGTTTTACCACATACAGATTGGTATATGCATCAACTGTATATTTCTCAAACATTTTGCAGTCTTGAATAAAATATGAAATTATTTTGAGTAGTTGAAAAGTCGCCGCAAACTAATTCTTTCATATTTCAATCAGTGCAGCTCAGCAGAACAGATTGAGAGGCTCTGGCACTGACAGGAAGGAATGTGCCACAGGGTGATGAATGAGCCTGTCACATTCGGTACCATTTGATCTATTGTATGTCTATTGACTGAAGTTTAATTTCACTGATCGAATCATGAGCGACGATGCATGTACCGACATATGTTCACTCATTACCACTTGGACCGGTGTGGCCCTCCTCGCTTCCTCGTGTTTCATACTCTCACCTGAAATCTGCCATGACATTTAAGTCGCGCAATTTTTTTGAGGTGGGGGGGGGGCGGTGAATTTCTATATTAACAGGATTTCTTTGAGTTGGTATTGGGTTATTTTACATTTTCACTCCACATGGTTTTGTTCAAAGCCCATCCATGTTTGGCTGCACTGATGAAAGCTGGGGACTTGAGGTATTATGTTTTCTGCTCCATGTTTTGGTCTTGTTCTTTGAAATTATTTTATATCAAGAATACATTGAGGAAACGTCTTTACATTTTCCATGAACCATTAGTTGGACCTTGAGAACATTTCTTCAACTTGGATTCAACCTTGAGTTGGAACTGTCTCGACCTCATTGAACGGAGTTTTCCATTTAGACTAGGTGTCTTTGGGACACCTTCACAGAGTCCTTCACTGGATTAGAACGGTTGTCATAGGTCAAAACCACTGAGACCTAACAAAAGATGTTGTTGGGCTTGTTAACATGACCTCTCAGCAACACCCAGAGGGAATGTTTTCAAATTGGATGCAAGTTGAGATGTATTGTAGTAACACTCAGAATGTATGATTTAAAAATCAAGGTCAACTCGCGAAACAGAACTGAGCAAGAAATGTATTTACAATGAAATATCCACTGGAGCTTATTCGAGGCTTATAAATGCTTTACCACTCAACTTTACAAACTGTTGTTTTCATTACCCCAAAGTGAGCCTTCTACATCAGGAGTAGGTTCTCTCACCCCGGAGGTGGCCATGCTGCGCCACCATGTGTTTATAGTAGCCCAGAATGGACAACAATCCTAGTTTGAAAGAAATGGCCAGAAATTGGATTCATGAATCATTGATATTCATCAGTGGCTGTTGTTTCAGTTTGGCAGTGACCTGACTCTCCACAGACTCATGTGTATCTGACAGTAACACTTTGAGAGGATGATGCATGAACATGATCAGATACTTTGTCACTAATCTCATAATTGAAACACCATTCGTGTTGAATGAAACACGATGCCTCTAGCCTTGATTCACTGACAGTAATTTCAATGCTTCACTTCAGGCAACAACCATTTACCTATTTTTCTTTTTTAGCTTATTAACTAATTAAAGATAAGCAAATCAATAAAGAGCTATAGAACTGCTCTGGATCTTTGCCACTCTTAAGCCAAACTGTAATTGGGTGGCCTGAGGCCATTTTTATTGCTGCTGAAGGCATGTTTAGTTTTTTTTTCTTCCCATGCTGTATCATTTGTATATGATTAAGTGCATTGGAGAATGAATTATGAATAGCATGATAGTGTTGTTTAAATGATGATCTCTTGTTCACATGCTCTTTTGAGTAATAACTCACTACAGTCTTCACATTTTGTTCTGTACCCAATCGGTCTAATGTTGAAGATGCTTTCTCGTAATTTTCTTTTCATGGCACTGTGAGTGAGGTCGTCCTCTGTTGTCATGACTACACTTCTGTGTGAAGTTGAATCAGATATGAAGCCACTCAATTGTAAAAAGTTATTTGTTCAAGTGAAGCTTAATCATATCAGTAATTCATCATTGCATCAGTTATGCATTAAGTGTAGCCCACGTCACAAAACTGTAACTTCCTCACTTCCTCAACTCAGTAACATTGTGGCGGGCCGGATGAAAAGCTCTGCCCAGCCGGATGTGGCCTGTGGGCCGTCAGTCGACGTTCACTGGTCTAAAAGAAACTGAGATGGCCTGAAAACGTCTTAAAGATCATAAAGATTTATATAGAGAGTCAATACTATAGATTATATTTGCTACAGTGTAGTATAGAAGCTTTGCTTTGCTTGTATTTTTGAAAGTTCAAATGAACTCTATAGTAATCACCAGTTCTATCGTAACATCAGTAATACTCTGACATCTAAAGCATCTTTTGTCCTGATTACTGTTCAGAAAAGCAGCTGGTTCTTTCTCTTGATGACATTAAATCCTTATGTGCCCCAACAACTGTGAGCAGCTCATTAACAGGAAGCAGCAGCACTGGAAGAATTCGAGGTATCGTGCCAAAAAAACTAACTTTAAATGAGCGGAAAAGTTTGTTCTTGCTGATGACCGGCGGTTAGAGAACGACTGAAGTGAGTGACGGAGCAAATCTTTGATTCTGAAATATTATATTTTCAGTGAACTTAATATTTTAGTTTAGTGTTGTGTCTGTACCACTCATTTGATCACTACATGGTTATGGCTGTCTCGGTTAATGTTGGCCTTTGGGTATTTGCCGCTCAGTGGCAGAGCATGCGCTTCAATTGCATGAGGTCAATGAAAGTGTAATAGTGTAGAATATTTGCTTCGCTTTTGTATTTCCATGCGCCACTGAACATTAATCAGACAAAATTACATGTTAAGAAAACATGTCATTATTTTACCATTGTCTTTAAGATTTTGGAGCATGCGCTCAATATTTAAGTATTTCAGTGAAATACAAAGATACTATGTGATTCTTTTTAATTGACTCTCTTTAGAAAACTTCTGCAACTGATCTCCAAAAAACGAGCATAGCCACCGGAAAATGACAATCTGAGGCAAGGAGATGGAAACAGACCAGTGGAAGCCGCCCAGAGGGAGGGAACCAAAAAATAGATACAAAGATAAAAAGCCAACTGTTCTCCCTGATCTGGGACCAGTGTGTGTGGTTTCATCAAAGAGAGCTCAGGGACAGTGGCAGATTATTAGCATCATGCTAAGTAGTGATGTTTTGATTCTTGTCTGTTGCAGTGTAACAAGATGAAATACTCTAGATGTATCTGTTGGTTGGGACTAAGACACAGTTTCAACACAAGTTAAAATGGGTGTCAAAATTTCTCGTTGCAATTCAACACAATTGCAATTCAAACCACACACTGTATGAAGTGTCAAAGCACCAGTTCACTCACCTGTCTCCATAGCATGCAAACCAAACTTTTGCATGCTTACCAAGTACTCCTGAAATGCTGTGCACGAGAATGACCTTTACCCTGCACTCTTTGATTTGATTCAAATTGTCCTGAAATCATTCCATGTGGAAATTCAGTGAGATGTTGGCTGGGGCATTCACTACAGAGGGTTGATGACATTTTCAACTGGCACATTTCAATACTTGTTTGATAAGGTTACAGTTTGAATACGGTCAGAGTATTTCAGCAAAAGCCCACAGTAACTTACTAAAAGTCAACCGTTTTCCCTAAATAACAAATCACACACTAACTGCATGCTTCTCCCGTTAAACTTAAATTTGAAGACAAACTAATCGACCAGTCATCTTCTTCAGCTGATCCAGTAGTCTGGGTCGCAGTGTATTTCAACTAGTACACATAGGGCCTTTTTGGGGGGGGGTATCAGTGTCAGGGCCAGTGACACTCCCGAGAGGGATTTCGAACAAGTGACCTTTGCTTCCAAAGGCAACCAACCACTGATCAACTGTCGCCCCTCGAACATGAAAATGTATTTACATTTTGTAATGGACTGCTGTTTAATTTCAAACTAATCACGAGTAAAATCCAGTGATTAGAAAGTACAAAGTGTATTTGTGTGCACATCACACTTAATTCCATTTTTGGAGAGAGTGATCTCCGGCCCCCGTCAGCACTTGTATTTTTAGAGTTTTTCGTCTTCACCCTCTTTACTCCTCCCCTGTATTTCTGTGGTGCTCATCAGATTTTTAATTGGCCCAGGTTTTCGAGAATCATGAATAAAAAAACCCATGTGTCCACTCAATGCCTTTTCCAGATTGGTGAAACTTCTTTTGATAAGTTAAGTGACAGGCTCACATTTGAGGTTGCCTGGTTTGAGGAGGTTCACCTTGAATATGCAGTTTTTGTACTGCAGTGCTGTTTGATAATCAGCTAGTGTTTTCAGAGCCAAACCCCACAGCGAGCAGGTCACTGTTGTTTCAATACAAATGAAAGAATGAAGAATTGAGGAAGGGCAGGAGGGAAAGCTAATAAGCTGTAATTGATATAACCAATCATAATATTTGGACTTGAGTAAATGGTTGGATTGTGTACCTGTTACCTTTGCGTACCACACACTCCCTTTTTTCCCTTCCAGCTTTTTCGTACTCTTGCTGAGGGTCGAAGAACAGAAGACGTTAGTCAATCTGAGACAAATCCATTTGTGAATGTGGGCTATATGAATAAAGTTTGATTTGATTACCCTGACAGGCATCTGTACTATGCAAAGTATGTTCTTAGATATTTAGCATAAATGGGCTTTAAATGAAGCTTCACAGTGACTAATGCGTTGTTATTTGGCCTTCTTCAGTTAGTGGGAACCGTTGGTTGTTATTTGTAGGTGGAAAACCAACACGGAGCTAAAAGGGAGTATTGATTCAACATGGATTACATTTCAATGGAAAACACGCAATTTAGATGGTGTTGATCAATTTCAACTCATTGGAACGGTGATTTGCAGTTAATGGTTGCCTTCCATACACTATCTTGAATCCATATCCATTTGTTTTAAGAAGAGAATGACATTTTGTCAGGAAACAATCACATTTCCGAGTCATACAGCCATCACATATTCTTCCCTCACTACACACACGCCCTCACGCGCGCATGCACAAACACACACACACACAAAACACATAGACAGAGTGATTAACACCATACAATAGTGGCTGCTGATGTGTACAGATCAATGCGTTCTAAAACACAGTGAAGAAACAAATCAATTATTGTTTAAACACATGGCTCCAATGTCCAGGGATCAATAAATGACATGTATTACATCGGAAATCCTCCGACAGTCGTTCTGCTCTATGTTTCTTTTCTGTGGGCCAGCAGAATCGCATCGTGACCCAGTTTGCGCCATTCTGTTTGTGAGATTACCCCAGTGAACGGTGGACCTCAGAATTAAAATCTTATTTACTGCTACAGCAAATCCTGGCAATGGGTTTGTAAACCCGTCCCTGTAGAACAGGTTCATTTCGTCTCTCCCGGTTATGTGTCGACGGATTTAATGCTGGATCCATTCAACCTGACAATGAACTGTCTGAGAGAGCTGACATGATTTCCATTCAGCAATTCTGAGCAACAGTATTGTAATGTTCTCTGACGGTGATCAGTGATACAATAACTGCAGTTTCAATAGTTGTTTTTTGTGTTGACGGACTGAGATATAGTCAACTGATTTCACCTTTTTGAAGGCCAACCTATACATGGTCTTCTGTTGTTTACTTGAGATTATTCAAGATGTAGCTAATTCAGTTAAAATTTGCGCAATGTGTATTTTAATGAACTTCTGTTTCAGTTGTTTCGTCAAGCACGTGTCAATGTTTGTCTGGCCAGTCAGAAGCAATCACATTTTACTTATCAATTCATTCAAGCCTCACTTTTAAATTCAAACTGTAATGATCATTTTTTGTTTCATATTTAAACCAGGGCTGTCAAACATTGGGCCGGTGGGCCAGAACTGGCCCACCAGAAGGTCCAATCCGGGCTGTGGGATGATTTTGCAAAGTTTAAAAAAAACAGGTGTGTGATTTATGTTGGTTAGATTGAAAAGAGACATCTTTATTTATTAGTCATTTAAATTTTGCTTTGAGTATACTTATTAGCAATTGAACAAAACACATTTCTTTTTGTTTATCATGCTACAATTTTACTGGTCCCGCCCACTTGAGATAAAACCAGGCTCTGTGGCCCCTGAACTGAACTGAGTTTGACACCCTGATTCAAACAGACAAATGAATTTAGTCTTCACATGTCTCCACCATATCTCAACAATTCCAGTAAGTGACTCACTTATTCTGACCATCCAAGTGTCTTATATTCTCTCAATAGTAATTGAGAATACAAAAATCTGCTTTGATTTCATCACTACAATCCTAAACAACTGACTCAAACGGAACAATCCACAAAAAATAAACCCAAAAAATGTAAAATTTGAGCACCGTCCATCTGTCTGTATCTCTTTGAGTGTACTGCCACACTCTGGATGTCCTTAGTTTGGAATATGAAGTGGCAACATGATGAAATGCTCTCTCACAGTCATTACTCCAGCGTCATGCTGTCACTCAAATAAATTGTGGCAGAGTCACCCGTGATTGCATTTGAAATGCAAAACAAGCAAAGCATGTGCAAGCGGGAGGGCTGTGGAGTTGCCAGCAGTTTGCAAGGTAACGCAAACTTGCTCACAAAGGCCTCGTCAGATATTCTTAAATGTACATTTATGTTAAAATGACAGCAAAACCGCGGGGCTCCTCCTATTAGGACACATCCAGTAATATCATTAATTACCTCTCCGTATCCCAGTGCGTTTGCAGGGGGTCTTGGCTCCATATTTGATTAATCACATTAAATGAAACGAGACACGCGAGTGATATTGGCCTCATGTTTTGTCATTTCTGGCTGTGGCTTTCGTGACTGCAGCAGAGCTCTGCGCAGCGTTATTTATCAGAGGCCTCCTATCGCTGATGTCGAGTCGCGAGCTTAACAGCGGGTGATGAAGTTGACACCCTGGAAACTCGGTTGAATCATGCAATGGAGCAGCTGCCCTTCAGCAATTACAGTTATGAAGCCATAAATCAGAGCTTAATATGCAAGGGAGCGGAGAGGAGCTAAAGACGTGCCACCTCGCTGGGATTGTGTCCTCGCCTATATCGCCAGTTAATTTTTTTTAAAGAGTTCCTCCTACTCCCGTTTTTAAAGAGAATTTTCATTGGACCGGTGCTTTGACACAGCTTTTAGGATTTGGGCTCGGAGCCAATTCGAGTCTTAGAGATGTCTTAAAAACACGCAATTTTCTAATGGTTTAATGAGTGCATTTATGGTGCAATGTATGAAATTGTTGTTTAGTTTTAATTGTAAAGCATGAAATGTGCTTTCCGAATGGATTTAAGTGGCCACAGGGGGTTTTCAGTTTTCCCCTTGTATAAGATGTGCTAAAGGCCAAAGTCTGTGGAGGGTCCGTCTTACCAACATGCCCACTCACAAAGCTTTTACATTATAGATTGAACAATTCTGATGTTGATACTGAAACACAATAGAGATTAAAAAGAGAAAAAATGCACCACAATGTGATTATGTTTTCATCAGGAAGTCAATGAGTAAATTGCATAACAAACATAACAGTCTACAGTGGACCTGACCTCTTGGGACAAGAGCTAGAACAGATTAGAGTAAAGAGGTACAGCAGTGATGATACAAGACAAATAATGTGTACTTTGATTTTTACATTTTTGATGATGAAGATACAAACTGTCCTAATATGTATGTATTGTCCTTTGTTTCACCTGCCGTCATGTACATGTGTACCTGTACAGTACTTCAGAGGAGTTCTCTGAGCTTACTGGAGTTTTGATGTGATGTGACAGCACGACAGCACATTTTTATATTCCTAGATAGATGATTCATTGGGTCCCTGAATGATAATGTGCTGAAGTGATAAAATAAATCTTCATTGAATGCATGAAATGTCTATGTCATTCTTGTTACATATTCATTTTGCAGGCGATGGCCTCTTCCCATGAATGAGTGAAGCTGAAACCCTTCCAGTCTGACATGGACAATCTCCTGGGAGCAGCTGCAGGAGCAGGAACTATGACGTGACATAAACACCTCTGGTGAAGATGAAGAGCCATCCGATCAGGTATGTTTCATTTTCCCTAACTACTCAAATGTTTACTTTATATTTACTGAACAAACTGTATGCATGGTGGATGTTTTTTTATTTCTGTGCACATTTGGGCTTGAGTGTTTGACTGTGTGAGCTGTGTACCACTGAAACATTCGCATTTCTTGATCATGCGCAACCAATAGTGCAAACTCTCTTAACCAGTAATAGGCTTCACTTTCATCAGCGCATACTGCTCAGTGAATTTCTTCAATCAAAAGTAGATAGAAATAAATATGAAACAAAATTACCTGCACACGCTGAACTGAAGTAAGAAATGAGAGCCAAATGATTAAATGTCGGCATCCATATAATCATTTGAATATTGAATCCAATATTTAGTGAATCACATTTGAAAGTGATTTTACATCTCACCAGTAGGAAAAGACTAGATGGTGTAAATTAGTGTTGATCCAAACTCTCAGACTCGGTGCCTCTGAGATTGTTTGGTGCTCCTTAATTATCAGCGTGCATCTCTTTGTAGTGCTGCTCGAGACATTTTGCTCCCGTGGCCATTTTTCTTCCCTGTAGTTTTGCATGTCTTTGTACTTCTTTTCATCTTCATCACATCGTTGTACTTCTCTTGTGATCGCTCTGTGTACGTAGATGTTGGATTGAACAAGAAACATTAACAATGACTTTGAACATAAGCTCCGACCACAGGAGCTCCATGATCCTCAGAGCCCCGCAGGGTCAGTTCCACGGAAGTCCTTTCAATGATCCATTCAATAATCCATATTTCAATTCATTCATATACTGTGTATACACACAGCCACATGTTGTATATAGCATGGATACAGTTGTGACTTGTAGCATATTGCATTAAAACGTAAAAAATGCAGTGTCTTGGGATAATAAACCTCCCAATAAAAATGACATGACTTCATGCAGAGGACAGGTTGTGTAGTGGGAGGCGTCCTGTGGGGGGAGGGGCGGTCGGGGGGGGGGGGGGCGGGGGGCACTGCTCCCAGTGCTCAGCCGGCTGGGCTGTGGAACTCCTCTGAGTGGAGGTCGGGATAAACAAAGGTTAATCCTCTCAGGCAAGCAGAGGAGAGCATCTCCGCTCTGACAGGCCTCCTGTTCGTTCACCAATGCCTCTGCTACCTGGAGGGGAAATCCCCCCCCCGGGGGGGGGGAACCCCCCCCCCCCCCCCCCGTCTCCCCGGAAAGTCTATTTTCTTAAACAAGGATTGACGTTTGCTGTCCGGGAGTGAGGGGGAATGCTATGTGCAATTCTGCTCGGGAGCGCAGGCATTTTTATTTCTATCTGGTCATTTTCGTGCACCTCCAGCAGTGCTTGTAAAACCACTTGAAACCTTTAACGAGAGAAATACTTGCTGGTCCTTTGTATTACAGGTGGGATGTCTGTAAAAGAAAATAGATGGTTGGAATACTATTCATTTTAAAACTATTTCATACAGATTTGTCTGTCTGTGCTTATCCACAGACAAGTGATGTGACAATCCAAAAGTGCACTGTAAAACATATAATAACATAACCCTTTTCACTCCAACAACTCTGTGTGTGTGTGTGTGTGTGTGTGTGTGTGTGTGTGTGTGTGTGTGTGTGTGTGTGTGTGTGTGTGTGTGTGTGTGTGTGTGTGTGTGTGTGTATGCAAATGAAGAATCAGGGAACAATGTTGACATTGGGTCAAGGAGCTGTGATTGTGCCTCACACCCTACAGGATGTATTATGGTATGTCAACAGTTACTACAACAGCTGGCACCCAGATCACAGTTTTTTCCAAAGTGTTTAATTAGACAAAGGTGTTTGTGTAGAAACAGTCTCAGGTGTGAGCATTTATTTCATTCATTTACTTCAACAAGTTGAGTCACATGTTACGCACACATTTTAATTTTAGTTAAAGGCACAAATAAAAAATACCAACCACACGTGATATTTATTTCAGATGCCAACTAGTGCCGCTTTAATTCATGATATTGCCAAGCATATGCGTAATGATTTGTTGGATGTGATCATTGAAGTAAAACCTTGAAAAAAGAGCATTGGTCGATGAAATGGTGAGGTGTAGTGTTTCTTGTCGTCATGGCAACCTGCCTTCTTATTGTCCTCCTATCTTTCCATGCTGCCATTTTTGTTGACATCTTCTCTATAATGTCTGGTTCATTTATTTGCATCCTGAGATATTGAGTCCCTTTTATGAGTGAAACATGGTAATGTGTTGGAAAGTGTTTGGCCACGCCCACTCCCTCAAATCCTGCAGAGGATAGAGGCTAGAAGCACAGGGAAAGTACACTGCTGAAGTTAAAACCCATATAAATTAAAGGTGCAGTGTGTAAGATTTTGGTCATATCTGTTCATTCTGTCTAAAAATATTACAAAACAACTATATACTGACATTTTCATGAATTTATAATCACCTAAATAAAATTTTCCCCATTACCATGAAATGAGCCCATTAATGTGTATTTACATGTGAAGCGAGTCCTCTCTACAGGCCTGCCATGTTTTTACAGTAGCCCAGAATGGACATACTAAAAATGTTTTGAGTTTAAATGACAACTGACATCTACCATAGGTTCTCCTGCATGTTTAGAAGGGTGAGGGTGAGATGATGGATACGACATGCAGCTTCACCTCCCGAGGTCACCAAATCTTACACACTGCACCTTTAAGAAAGAAATGATTACTATTGTTCCAATGTTTCACGCATAAAAAATGTCTAGTCTTTAAAGGTCTGTTGGTTCAGGCCTGTGAAATAGTGTCCACTTTATTATTGGCTGTCTTGATGAGGGATCCACGGCTGAAAAGTCACAATCTAATCTAATTTACGGTCGTGTTCATCGATCATCCTCTGAGGACGTTTTCAGATATTTATTCTCCTGCCCCTCTGCTCTCTCTGCCGTGTCACATCAAAAACGTCTGATGAGAAACCTCATCATCAAGGCCTCGCTGATCATCACCTCTGCTAAGTCCTGTATGGCTGCCACTCGTATATATATTTTTTATATGTGTGTGTCTGTATATATATATATATAT
>JAFBJT010107913.1:40706-54220 GCA_016785325.1 Chascanopsetta lugubris | reverse complement strand
ACTAATATGTGATAAGGAAGGGTGTGTGTGTGTGTGTGTGTGTGTGTGGGGGGGGGGGGTTGTCTGCAATGTGACTTACAGCCTGAGTTTTTTCTTTGTCCACAGCGGCCTCCACCTCCCAGATTTGTCGCCCGTCTGAAAACAAAGAGTGAAGGTTTTTAAATGATTCAAGTGTAAAACTCAAAGTTTAATATCTTTTAATTCTGCGCCTTTGCTCTTTTCATTTGAATTGAACTGAACACATCTTATGAAAATATAAGAAATATATTGATTACATTTGTTTACTTTACAGTATCTATAATAGTTTCATTCCCACCTCAGTTTTTACCTCTTACTTCTGTTTTCTACCCACACATTGAAAAAAGTCTCTCTCTCTCTCTCTATCTCTCTCTCTCTCTCTCACACACACACACACACACACACACACACACACACACACACACACACACACACACACACACACACACACACACACAAGCCTCTGCTCAGGGTCTGAATCTTCATCAGTGTATCGAACCACATCCTGTAGCATAAACCCCCACGTCAAGCAGCAGGGAGGCTTCACATGCAGGTAACTGTGCACATTTGTGTGGGCAGAAAAGGCAACACAGCAGAGTGTGACATTTCCATTTAGAAATTAATCTTGAAAAAGTTTGTATCAAAGTTAAAAGCGGGAAATGCAGGAAGACATTACGTGGGTAAACAGGATGTTAAAAAGGACAGATGTGGGTGTTGTGCCCAACTGTTTAGTCAGAGACATCACTGCAGCATCCAGAACTTCCCATAGAACAACAGATCACAAAAGTTTTTTTTTTATGTACTAATTTTTATCATCTATTTTATTGTTGTTATTTCTTCTTATTTTTCATTTCTTTTAATTATTTATTTATTTTTATTGATTGCATTTATATTGTTTGTGAATCATTTGTTATGTATTATTGTCATATTTAGAAATAATTAGAGACGTTTTCTATGAATAATTATAACGTTTAGAATGATATTTTGTTAGTAAAACGAGCGATCGCGTCACTTCCTGTTTTGTATTCAAAATGACATCACTTCCGGTTTGAACTTCCGCAGTTGAGAGAGCGGGAGACCGGGTTGTTTGGAGATGCCTGTCCAGCAGTTTGAATCGGTTACCTTCGAGACATCAGAGCCATTGCTGTAAGTTTCTAAGTGTGTTTTATCTGGAAGAGGTTTGTGTTGCATTTGATTATCATTGTGATATCAAGTTGAGTTTATTCATTTCCTGTATTGTGGGTTATGTCGACAAAAGAGCCACAGTAAATGGTCAAACTTGCTTTGTCTTTGTCATCATTGACTTCAACGGTTTAACTTGGTGTTGAGACAGAGTTAGAACACTCAGCTCGAGTACACTACAGTGTATGTTAAGGTAAAGACACTGTTTGACTGTTATGAATTTAAAAAATCTCAAAAGCTCGTGGAAACTGATGACAACAAATCTAATGCACTGCTCTACAAGTTTAGAGATTGTTTCAAATCTATGTGCTGTGCCAACACGTCGCAGGCAGTAGAATTGTGTCTCACTTGAAGAAAACGAGGGACCATGTCATATAGAACATCAAAGAAATATGTCCTCCTCACCTTGTGTCTTCTCTGAAAATATCACCCTGGAATCAGGCGTGAAGTTCTGTCCAGTCAGAACCATTTGTTGACCTCCAAGCACAGAGCATCGGTCCAGGTCTTGCCTCTCGACCGTGGGATACTCCTGAGCCGAGCGCTGGGCTGAGGAGCAGACACGGGATGATAATTCAATTGTCACAATAAAAGCCAAAATTGCTCGATTATGTAGCCAGAGTATTTGTGTGAAAACAAGCATGAACTATGGTACGATTCACTAGATATGACAACAATACACTTCTTACAGCATTCAATAGGCTCAGAAGCAACTTGGAGAGACACGAGTTGGCCTCCGGGCTGTGGGATGTGGACACGGAACACCAGTCGCACGCGTGTGTTCCTTCGTCCGATGTCCGTTTCACCGTTCCTCAGTTCAATATCTGCGTTTCTCAGCTTCAAAATCCCGACACAGTCAATCCTGTAAAAGAGTGAGAGATTTGAGATGAGCATCATTCTGAAATGAGGCCAGACCATTTCTATGACGTATAGTCATGGTCCAAATTTAGTCTGCGGGGGTTTACAGCATTTTCATTGTAGTTGTTTCACAAGCAAATCATGTGTAAATTGCACAAATAATATTTCTATTTGTTGTTAAAGGTATATTGTGAAGGACCTAGAGCCTTTCTAGGAGAGCTCACAGCAGCCCTGAGCTACCAGTGAAGCCCAAAAGGTGTTTTTTTGGCCATTCTAGGACAAAGGCATGGAGGCAATTATCCACACAGAAGAATATAATTATATCCTTCATTGTTGTCAAAAGAAGGAAACACTTACGACAAAAATTGTACACACTGCACCTTTAAAAGCCAGTGTCTCCCCTGTAAAACTCTTGCACACAGGAAGGATTGTATGTCACTTTTCTGTCAACATCAACTTAATGGAAAGTAAAATGATCCACATTATTAAATAATACACAGCTAACATTAGCAGCAGTAGACAACACCTTAGCACTGAATACAGAATTTATACCAAATTTTATAAATATGAATTTTAAAGAAAACAATTCCCTAAAACTCCGGGCATCTGTAGCTCAAACAAACCCCCCACAGTGATTGCTCATTGGTCCTAAGCATGAGATCAGAAGTGCATTTGTGCTTCATCACAGAATTGTACGTCTCCTCTGTTTTACTCACACCACTCTCATGTGGTTCTTTGGCTCCAGAGGAATCTCCAGCACTTTGGTCCCCTTGATCATCCTCTCATGGTTGGGCGTGGTGACGGTTTTGCCCGTGATGCGGTGGACCTGGTAGAAGGCGTGAGGCCTCAGCAGCCTCTCGTCCGCCGTCCCTATGAAGACCTGAAGTCCCAGTTGGACCGAGCCTTGGTATCCACGGAGCTGGTGGTTAAGGAGACAACTGTGACCTAACTCATCATTTCACACCACATTAAATGAACTATTATTCCATTAATTTGCATGAGGAAATCTATTCTCCCAGGGCGGAGGATTTCCCAGGTCTTACTGGCAGAGAGACAGTACTGCTTTGCATAACCGTTTTTGCATGCGTGCCAGCCAAACCAACAAAGACGGCCTGTTTATGAACTCGTGAGAGGAGTAAACAATGTAGTTGAATAATTTGTTAGAATATCCCCAACAGCAATGTGACTTTTTGGGGGACCGAAACAAAACAAACACAAACAATTTGTCCTTGCGTTGCTGATAAGTTGACATGAGACTCTTTCTCTTATTTGCATAAATGTCTTTACCCTAATCACATTATCCAAGAAAATACCATGCAACATTTACAATCTCTGACTCCAGTCCTCTCTAATTAGTCACTGAAAGTGAGAATAATCTTTTTCCTGTGGTACATCAAAGCGCACTATTCCCCACAACCTCCAGTATGTAAATATTTTCCATTCCACCTAGTGGCAGTTACAAGAAAACTGACAATCTCGATAACCTTTAAGTTAATCAACTACCCAGTATGATTACTCACTAATCCCTCATTACAGTCAGGATAGGTTTATACAGCTTAAACACAGCGTGCTGTCTATTTCGAGACATACATTCTATATATTATTACACATATCCATCCAGTTGCTGAGCTAGAGGATGACACTACTGTGCTTGCTCTATGCGTCACGCAACATGAAAGAGTAGGTCCAGATTTGATAAACTATCTTCATGGTCCTGACCTCACCATAACTTGCTCTCACATTGTTTGCAGACTGTCCTGGGTTATAGCTCTGACGGTAAGACCAATGCCTCTCATTCCTACACCCCCCATTCGCTGTGGAAGTAAAGAGTACCTGGACTTCCGGATGCCCTCCTTTGGGCGTCTTCACAGCGCCACGGCTGCCTTCAGTCTCATAATGAGCTCTGTGGTGAGATCTGGGCTGTTGCTGGATCAGTAGCTCATACTGGCCACTCTGACTGGGCAATGGCCGCTCTAAAGACGGAAGCGAGGCCACGGAGAGACCGCTGGGAAAGAAAGGGAAAGACATTTTTTAATTTCTTAATGCCAATTTGATCTTTTTGAATGAATAGTCTTTGAGCCATGACACAGGGATGATAAAAGACCTGAATGTTCCGTGATGAACTGGATGAGATGGTGCCCACAAGGCAGGAACCATATAAACCATGTCCGACTTGACTCCAGTCGGACCGATCCCCTCCTGCTCAATGGCCCAGTCATACATCTCTCCAAACACACAGTCCTGCCTCTGGGCCTGCCCATGTGCACCTTGCACCACTACAGAGGGCACTGCTCTCGATAGACCGGTGCTCCATTCCTCCTTGAGAACTGCAGTGGCGGTCTGAACCTGGGCTTCAAACTCCGCTCCGGCCTGGTATTGGTGAAGGTAGTGGGTTGCGTGCTGCTCAAGGGTGGAGGGGATGGGGCTTGGGCTGCGAGAGCGCTGCTTGACAGGTGTACCTCCTTGACAGGAGGGGGTCTGGTTGTAGGATCGTTTCCCATGCGGCGACGCCGAACGGGAGCGTTGGTGGAGATGCGGTGCGGAGGTGCGTTGGTGTTGCGGTTGGAGATGGGTTTCATTTTGGTCACTGTTGCTGGGCGAGGTTCTTGGGGAGGAGAGGGCAGAGGTGGTGTGGATGCTCTGGAGGCCCGGGCAGAGGTCCAAGGCAGACAAACTGGTGCCGCCTGCGTTGGAGGGAGAAACACAGGGCGACTGCACGGGAGAGTAGGACTCTGCTGGCCATCCTGTGGAGGAGTTACTGCTGGCAGGGCTCACGCACTCCCTGTAGCCCCCCAGGACCGTGGAACCAGGGCTGGGCCGCAGGGTCTGCGAGCTGAGGGAGTCGCCCGATGGCGTGATCTCGATCCTGGGGCTGGGGGCTGGTATGATCCCTGGTCTGGATGCTGGGCCCGTAGAGTCAAACGCAGCCCCTGGCAGGTTGTTGTTGGTGTTGGTGGGGCCGTTAGCGGAGGGATTGTGGCTGGAGTCCAGCTGGCAGGAGCTGGAGGTGTACACGGTGTGATGGTCGTCCAACAACAGAGGAGGCTGGTTGTCATTGTGGAAGAGAGCATCTGGATCACCTGTCAATAGCAAACAGATGGATTTTTGCACAACAGGATACAAGGCGTACAGCAGTACCACTAGGAAACAGGCATATTACAATTACATCTATGGTTTGGCCTTCTTTAAAGGTACAGTGTCTCGGATTTAGTGACTAGTGTGCTGATCCAGTGGTGAGGTTGCATGTGGTAGCTGGATACCCCTCACCTCTCCCATCCCCCCCACATGCTAAGATGTTAAGCTTTAGTGTTAAGTAAAACTAAAATGATGTTTCGGTCCCTTCAACAGAGGCAGCCATGTTGTACCACCGTGTTGGACAAACTAGGTACTTGTTTTGAAGTTGAGAGTTTTCAGATGCAACACTCCACCACATGAATGTCACCAAACCACACACATGGTGTCTATATATGAATCCTAAATGAACGTCTGAATTTGAATAATCATTATTAATGAATAATTAATTATTTGATTGATTGATATTTTTCATAGAACTATGACATAGCTTTAACTACCAGGTGTTTTAATGGCCCATAATCCATCCCTCATACTGATTTACAGATGTTTCTGTGAATGATCTTTTTTTGTTTTAATCTTTTTTCATTGTTTGTACATGTGTGTATTTGAATATCAAACTCTTTTATTAATTTTAAACACCGCCCTGCTTCATCTGGACTTTTTTTCTCGGCGGGAAATATATTGTATCCTGATGCAATCTTCATATTTGATGGAAGGATTAGGTCATAAATGGGTTTTCTTGTTTACAAGTCTTTACTTGACAATCACTTCACTGTGCACTCAACCATAAGACTGTTTCTAAAAATAATGTTCCAAATATGGAGACTAAGGCCTAGACTTAACTGACATGTGGGCACAGAGCGGAGCATTCAACATCAGTATCTGACAGCTACTCACTCTTCAAGCCAGTTTATTAAAAAGTACCATTTCAAATTCAGCATACAGGCACTAATTTCATTTACACAATGGTGTAAATGAAATCATGACAGTATTCCTCTCAAAAGCAGAATCATCATTTCCACACACACTGTGATTCTTACCTTTGTCGCAGTGGACAGTGAAATCCTCTCCTGATGGATTGTATATAAACAGGTCCTCGAAGTCCAGCTCCTCCTGACCGATGTCTCGACCCAGACTCTCAGTGAGACCCAAACCTCCAGAATCCATATTCACCTCTGAATAGTATAGTGTAGACGCACCACTCCTTTATAAAAACTTATGATAACTCAATAATGGATTAAAAAAAGTAAAGGAAAAAGTAGTTGTAGCTGCTATAATGTGATTATAGTCTAAAATCTTAAATGTGTTTTTGAGGTTAAATCATGCAGCAGCTGCTCAAATAAGACATCCTGCACTGAGGCACGGAAATAAAGAGAGCAAACACTTCCTGTCACTGCTGATGGTGACAAGCAGACAGGAGGTGTGTGTGTGTGTGTGTGTGTGTGTGTGTATGTGTGTGTGTGTGTGTGTGTGTGTGTCCTTTAGATTAAGTAAATAAAGCTGTTTTTGGTCTTATGAGGACACACTTTATGTTCTTCAAAATGTCTATCAGTAATCAACACATAACATTACATTTTTTTTATTCTGAAAAGGAAAAGTGCATTTGCTTCTTGTATCAATGTCAAATGAAAAAAATGAAAAAGGTGAGTGGAATAGGAACTGCAGAGACAACTTTTAGCCACCGGGCGCCACTATTGTACAACATAATCCATATTCTGTGTCGCTGCAGAGGTAAACTGGTAAACACTGAGGAGTCACATTCAGTATTTGATACTTTTAACATATTGTAAACCAGTATATCTGATGAATGTTATTCAATCAGCTACTGGCATTCCCCCGACTACATGGGATCAATGGAATAAGGCCCCTCCCATTGAAGTCATTGTGTATACTCTTACTCTAGTGCAGGGCTGTCAAACTCAATTTAGCTCAGG
This sequence comes from Chascanopsetta lugubris, assembly GCA_016785325.1. Classification (NCBI taxonomy): domain Eukaryota; kingdom Metazoa; phylum Chordata; class Actinopteri; order Pleuronectiformes; family Bothidae; genus Chascanopsetta; species Chascanopsetta lugubris. The sequence goes on along the minus strand of JAFBJT010107913.1, from coordinate 47,156 downwards.
GGCCACATGCGGCCAAATTTGATCTGCAGTTGGCCATACCGGTAAAATCATAGCATGATGACCTATATGCAACGACAACTTCAAATGTCTCCCTTTGTTTTTGTACAAAAAAGTAAAAGTACAGTTGTAAATTTAATCAAAATACTCTAGATTAAAATCTAAACTGATTAGTGAAGGAAAATTAGACCCTCTATGTGTATGACACCCCGGCTCTAGTTTGCATTTAATGTCAAATTTTCTGAAATGTATGTATGAATAATCTTTGTGCCTCCTGTGGCCTCTCCTGTGGTCTTGTACATCAGAGGTTGTGGGGTCAATTCCCTTTGGAGGTTAATAGCCCTCTTGGAGGTAAATAGTAGAGTGCATTGACTCAGCTCACACGTTTCAACAGTGTATTCCCCCCCAAAAACTGGAACATTAACTTTGAGGAAAGAGAGTTGATTTATTCATTAAATACATTTGTTAGTTGTTGATGACTTGTGAGGCCTCATGAGTGGGGTGTTGTAACCCCTTCATGTGTGGATGTCCCCTGGTGACATCAGAGCGACATGAGTGTGAACGTGTGTGTAACTCTTGGTCAGAGGTCAAGGTTAGGAAGGTTCAGACACTGTCTTTGTTGTTTTAATGGCAGCGCTACAGGTGCAGTTCTATTTTACATGTCATAAATTCAAGTTGCACTAGATACATTTAGAAGGTTCACATGAACTTTTTAACTTGTTTGTTATTTGTTACAGGAAACCCATTTATTCCAGACATATGAGCAGAGGCTGCGTGCAATTTACCTCATGCCGTGAACAAACCCATTAACCTTAGTCATTCAGGAGCAGCTGAGAATGTTATTGTGTAACCTGATTTAAAATTGCAGAGAGTTATGTTTAGATCATCAACTCTGAGGAATTGCAAAACACACATTATGTTTTTTTCAACTTATTATTAAGTGACCCAGACTGATATAAGTTTTGCACTTCTCTTATCTGCTGTAATCAGACGTTAATAGCGTGCATGTGATGACCGGGGATTTAAGGCTGCAACATTTATAGTTACTTAAGTGTAAACTTCAATTCCACCCTCACCACAATGACTTAAACCTCGGGGGGTTATATGGCTCAGTGTTTCCAGTGCTGGTCGTGTGATTCAGGTGTCAGGAGTTTGAGCCAGCTCATGTTAAAGCAGCAGACATTCTTAACGACTTACAGTCACAGATTTGCTCCCATTATTGGCCGTGTCCATAAATAAACGTCGCTTATGTAATGTCTTCACTCTTTTGTGTCGCCATGTGTTTTAAATAGAAAATGAACCCTGGTTATTGGACCTGTCAACCTCTTTGCCGCACATAACAATCATCTCATCCAACCATCAATTCATCCACCCGTCCATCTTTCCATTTGTCAATCCATCCATCCATCCATCCATGACTTTGTCCATCTGTGTATCTGTCAATCCATCCATCCATCCATCAGTCATCCATTTATTCAACCATCCATCCCCATCATCCATCCATTCATTCCACCGTTTATCCACAAATCATCTGTCTGTTCATCCATCCATCCATCCATCATTTTATTCAACCATCCACCATCCATCCATTCATTCCACCATTTATCCATTAATCATCTGTCTGTTCATCCATCCATCTGTTCATTCAGCCATTTTTCCAATTCATCCATTTGTCTGTCTATCTATCATCCATCTATTCATTCAACAATCCATCCATCAGTTTGTCCATCTGTCCATCCATCCATCCATCCACGAACACGCCAACACACACACACATACTTCCACATGTTTAAAAGCATTATAGTGATCACAATAACACGATCATTTAGTCCATTGCTCTGCACAGTATCACAGAGCCGCAAGTGTTGACAGTCATCCTGACGCTGTTGAACCTATTACAAGTCTGAAATCCTTCAAATGAAACAGTCTGAGAATAACAACACTGAACTTGTGTCCAAACTGTGGCCAGAACCTGCCACAGTCTCTTTAATTTAAGAGTAATGAGGAACAAAGGTTGAGAACTTCTCACCCTACAAATACATGATACCAAACATGTGACGGCTCAAATGACTTTCTTTTATTTGAAGAATTTATTCAAAAATTCTCTTCACTTATTTCTGAATAGGATTTAAAACCATTTGATGTTGATTAAAGAAAAAGGCTAATCGGCTTGAATCTTGCCTTTAATTACATGAATCAAGTGATTGAGCCTCAATATAAAGGGCGCAGTTTGACGACGTGCCAAAACTAAGCCTTTCAATATTTATCTAACAACTTCTCTGAAGTTCTAAAGCTTCATTGAACAGCTTTGATCAGAGTGGAAAACAAACAGAGGCTTTGTGTCTTTCATACATTTATTAATGAATCCGTTGAAGTGAATAAAATACGTCTCTACATAAAACAATGTACATTATTACAATATTATAATTGCACTTTATATACACACAGAAGTGATAAAAGCATAACGTTATATAGTTCGACATCTACATACACATGCGTCAAAGAGCTGAGAACATTAACATTAAGAATCAAGGACAGCTGCCTTTGTACAACATTCAATTTGTACACAACAACTGGTATTTTGGTCAGTCATTAACAGTCATGGGTAATAGTGTTAAATAAGTCTGAGGTATTTATGGCACGATTATATGAATAATAATTGTGTTGCCGTTTTGTTTTATGTTTGTTCTATATACAGAGCAGCAATGCAGGGAGTCACTGGACCGTCGGGGCCATGGCAACAGAGGTATCGTCTTTCCGTCACTATGTCCAGAGGAGGTGAATATGGAGGCTGAGGGGGTGAGAGGAAATAATTCATTAGTGCTGAGGTCAGTCGGTGCAAATGTCACACACGGTTTTGTAAATAGTCAAAAGGAAGCTCAGCTTCGCTCGCTTTGCCAAGCTAATTAGTTGCTGTGTCAAAAATCATTCGGACATATAAACCAGCAAGTGTAGCATTGCATTGTGTTGCGGTAATGTTTGGTGATACATTATGTTACTGTACTTTGAAAGAGTACACAACCAAAGCTTTGTCAATTTGAATTGTCACAAAAACAGAGGTGTTTAGTGTCCGTTTGAGGCTACAGTAAAATCCTGGTGGTGAAACATGGGGGCCTGCGTGGAGAGGGCCGGCTCCACATCTAAATATCATGAGCTCATTCTCGGATGAAGAAAACAGCAATTCATACAAGTGGGTGATTATACTAATGAGATTACATTAGCAATAGCCCCTTATAGAGATGAATAGAGAAGTGTGAGTGAGTGAGTGAGTGAGTTAGTGAGTGAAAGAGTGAGTGAGTGATTTCCTCTCACCTCATCTCTTGATGAAGGCGACTGGCAGTTCCCTGTTGGGCACCAGGAGTCCTGAGTGGATCACGTCGAGTGGCTCGTTGTCTGTGGCCACGATCTCATAGTCTCTCACCAGCTGTGGGTGAGGCAAACAGAAATGAATATCAAATACATATGATACTCTATATTTCCTGTACATATATATATATATATATATCTAATCAGAGCTGTACACCCATCGTACCCAGCACATGGCCAGTTGCAGCTGCAGCTCGGCCAGTCGCCGGCCGATGCACATCCTCTTCCCGATGCCGAAGGGCACGTGGGCGAAGGGGTTGATGGTGCTGCTCTCTCTCAGCCACCGCTCGGGCTTGAACTGCTTGCCGTCATCGAAGTACTCCTCGTTGGAGCCCAGCGCGTGGGTGTTTATCATCAAAACCGTCTGCACACGGAGGAATTACAAATAGAATCAGTGCTTTGTGACGTGGACACCTCAAAGCAACAGAAATGAAACAGACGCTGCGGCAGATTACGAGGCTACAGTCCAATAAGTCCGAGTTATACTGTAAATCTTGCCCCCCCCCCCCCCCCCCCCCCCCCCCCCCCCCCCCCCCCCACTGTAAATCTTGCCCCCCCCCCCCCCCCCCCCCCAGCTGAATTGCACATGTTGCTCCACTCAGACTTTGCACTGGACTTGAGTGGGTTTTTTTCCCAACATGCTTCATTCAGACATCAGTCAAATGTAAATTAATACAAGAATGTAATCTGCTCATGTCAGGTGTATGGCAACTCAGAGCTAAGCCACTTACCCCTTTGGGAATGGCATAATCTCCCAACACAGTGTCTTTGTCCAGGGTCCGGCTGGTGAATGGAACTGATGGCGATAACCTGGAAGAATTCGCATGGGAATATGAACTCGGTGAAGCTATGTTATAGCATGACACACATTTATAAGCTGTTTAACGGGAGCTAAACACACATAGTAAGATAAGGGGAGATATAATCTGCAGTCAGAGGTCATAAACATTCCCCCCGGATGATGTGGTTATGGAATCGGCCTTATTTCAGCAACATGTTCGATGGCTTCTTCTCGTGACTGCATGAGAAGAAGTGGGGGTGGAGGCGGGACGGGTTTGGAAGTGATTGGAACGTGACCACATGGTATATTCATGCCTCCATATCTCATGAAGCTCATTCCTGAGCCAGTCATGTGTGAGCTCTCCCTCTTAATCTCCGTGGAACTGGGTGGAATCGTGACGCTTACATCAAGTTTGATTGGAAACTGTCGCCTGGGATTGGAGCGCTTTATTATTGCGATTATTTTCAAAATCATTGTCACGACTTGATGTAGCAGTAGTAGTCGCAGAAGTGGTCGTGGCTGTTGTATTAATCTGCTGATTAATTCTTATGATAATCAATTGTGCAGTTATCAATTAATGGGCTCACAATGCTCTGAATCATGATTTAGATATATAGATCCCTATTTACTACAGATGTGTGACAACTCAACAAGGGACTCATCATACATTGTTGTATGATTTTCCTGAGTAAGCATTTTCCCAAATGGATATATGCTTGTGGTGTATATCTTAAATACTATTGTATATTGTCCTTGCATCTGATTACACCTACATTTACAAGGTATGGAGATAAATGATGACATGGGTCTTGTCTTTCTCTGGTGTTTTAAATGTTTGCCTTTTCCCCCCAAAATGGCTAATAAGCAAATAAACATGATTTTATTTACTTCTAAAATCAAATGAATCAGAAATCAGTGAACTGGTTTGAATAAAGTAACCATAGTATTCACTATAGGAATTAGCTGCTGTTTGATGAATGTGTTGACATGTTGACATAATCGATGTTAACCCACACTGTGACGTGATGGTGACGATGTGTCATCAAAAACAGTATTTAAAAAAATAAAAATAAAAAATAAAAAACCCCGGCTTCACTTTTCCCCTTTAAAGGTACAGTGTAGGACAGAGTGACATCTAGAAACTGTTGGCAAAGTTGGGTGATGACACGCTCCTGAAAGAATCGGCATGATAACTTTGTCAGAGTCGTACACACTGTACCTTTAAAAATCCTGCCCTGTCTCATTGTGTAACTGTGCAAGTGTGATATGGATCCCTCCCGTACCTCATGGACTCCTTGAGGCATGCCTTGAGGTAGGGCATGCACTTGAGGTGCTCTCCGCACGGGTCCTGGTCCAAAGGCACTGCCTCTTTAATCTCCTGCAGCAGCCGCCTCTGAGCGCCGGGGTTACGTGACAGGTTGAAAATAGCCCACAGCATACTGTTGGCAGTCTGAGAAGCGTAAACAGAGAGAGAGAGAGAGAGAGAGAGAGAGAGAGAGAGAGAAAGAGGGAAGGAAGAGAGGAAATGTCACTTAGTGAGGCAGCTACTTTAAGTGCATTCCTCCGTGGGGTCCTGAAAGGAGCTGAGGAATGTTCAGGGTTCCTCAAAGGCTCCTCAGTTACATCCACACCACGTTCGTTCTCTGCCTCTGAGGCTTCGCCACTGCAACACCTGTTTATTTTGGAGATTTGCGTGTTTTCTTGAAATTGGGCAAAAGGTAAAACATTTAGAGGGTTGTTCGATGTTCAAAACTGCGAGGCTGTTTACATTTCAAAATTGTTTTCATTTCCCCCCTGAATGAGCCATTTGCGTTGAGGGAACGGACCCTTCTATGTATGTAGGCCGCCATGTTGCACCACCACATTTTCACAGTTGCCCAGAATGGACCAAATACACACCCACTGGAGCCAAACTCGAAAAGAGGACATAGCGGCCAAATGGTGGCTCTGCAACTTCTTTGTTGGTCGTCCGGTGCCAAGTGGAGCCAACAAGACTTTGAGAAGATGAAGATCCATTCAAGAGAAAGCCATTTTCTCTGTACATGTCTCGCTTTAGAAATATTAAGTTTTTCCATGTTAAGGATTCCCTACTTCTTCATTCAGTATTGTCCTCTATCCTCTTTATGCATCAGTATGCAGCTGTCATAGGAAAGAATGGAGCCTTGCTTCCAACACTACATCAGGCTCTTGCAGTTCATCCATCAACACACACATATGTCCATCGACCCTTTAACTTCCCACTGTCATACGTATGTTTCCCTGTGGCATCAAACATGAACTCACCGTCTCCACTCCTCCAATCTGCA
>JAFBJT010107912.1:51002-65053 GCA_016785325.1 Chascanopsetta lugubris | reverse complement strand
GGGAAAAAATAAAAGTATACATATATATGTATATATACATATTTGTAAGATATGTGATGTATCTATATCAAAAGAACAGAGAATGGTGGAGAGGGGTCATCGTGCATAGTAAAGGATGTTGTGGAGAGACAGTGAGGACGTCTTATCCAGCCAACATCTGATTAGACGTGTTCCACTGAAACCTCAGCGCCATGCGACGGTGATTACGATGAATTTCAATGACGCTAAAGGAACCAGACGTGCGACGTCTGTGCAATTGACGAATTAAAATGTCTCGTCCTCCCCACTCCTCTTGCGCGAAACTCTGCCGACACACTAATTGTAATTCAAATGATTTATACACACAGCTCTGGAGAGGCTATTCTAGGTGTTAACGTTCATTACCAGCTCACATATGGCCATGTTTGCTAACCGCCAGGGCTCTGTAATCAGCAGGCCCCGGCAAGTGGTGCTTCAATTGCTGCTTTCGTCTGATTGCCTCCGCAAGGGCCAATCACTTCAGGACATCAGACCACGCTTCACAGACATGTTCGATTCTTTGAATGGTCGTCTTGCAGCCCCTTCTCATCACAGATCATCTGCCGTTGCACAGTATGAGGATGTGCACAGAAAGGACAATTATCTCTCCTCTCCGAATGAGCATTTCAAGCTCTTTGTATTTATTCATTGACCTCTTCCTGGACATTTAACAGTGTTTACAAAAAAATAATTCAGATAAACCCTGTATGTATCTCCTATGTTTTTCATCTTTGTGTCGGGCAGTGTCCCCGGTGCCCACTATTCTCAGGGCAACGCACCTATGAATGTATCAGAGCGCATGAAAGGTCCCCTTAAAGCAGTGATTCTCAGTTGGTGGAAAAGAATCCTGTGCTGTTACTTTGAGAAGGAATTTTTTTTGCATCAGAATGCCATCTGTTCACACTCCCTACCAGTAGGTGGCGATGATGCCCTGTAGTGCTAATAGACACCTGCCATTTCACAGATTAAAGGAAACCTGCACGTTTTCTTAGGCTAAGTGACCACGGTGACACCGGCGACATAAGAATGCAGCTAACTGAGTGTAAGTGGGAATACTTCCCTCTCCAGCATCGCCCCCTGCTGGTCATTTATCATCAAACTTGTTTTTCTGTGTTGGAAGATTCAAAACTCTCCGAAATGTCCCCTGATTTGGGTTGCGGCCCGTCTCCAGGGACGACGGCGGGTCCCAAAAGCAGACCAGTTGAGAACCACCGCCTCAAAGGGAAGTGTGGCGCTACCTATCCACGCTGGTTTCCTGGAGGCGGTTGTTCATGACGGCCAAGGACCCGATGCCGGCGGAGAATCCGTTCTGATGGCCGTAGCTCTGCCGCGGACCCTGGTGAGCCGTCTCACTCAGCTGCTTCTGGAGCAGCGCCAGAGACACTTTGTTGGACACCATGAACTCGTTGACGGAGATCATCTCTTCCGACAGACGGCGCCCGACCGCGCCCGCCGCGCCCGCGTCCGTCTCGCTGTCGCACACCGTCTCCACCGAGCCGTCCCCGTAGCTGCGCCTCCCCGCCGGGCGCTGCGACGGCGCGGGCCGCACGGTGTTGCGCTTCGAGTGTTTGCGCCTGGGGTGCGTTGCCTGCCGCCTCTGGTTGCGGGCTTTGTTCTGCAGGCAGCAGAGGCCCCAGCAGCCGGGCGCGGGACAAGAGCAGGGCTGGTGCTGGCCGCAGTACACCAGCTTGCCCAGAATCCAGTTGAGGGTTTGCTTGATGACGATAGAGATGACGTTGAACAACGAGTAGATGCAGCAGACTCCCATCACGATGAAGAGGCAGTTGCCGACCCGGTAGGCCTCCTGGGAGTCGTACTGCTCCTGCTGGTTGCTCACCAGGTCCCCGAAGCCGATGGTGCTGAAGGCCACGAAGCAGAAGTAGAGCGAGTCCACGTAGCTCCAGTTCTCAAAGGTGCAATACAGGGTGGAGGCGCTGCACGCGATCACCACCGACGCCACCCCCAGGATCAGCATGACGTAGTAGACCGACGGCTTCCAGCCCTCCAGGCTGTCCTCCTCCTCCTCCTCCTCGCCGGACGTCTCCGCCCGGCTCGGCATCACCCTGACGTCGCCGCACCGCAGGCGGCGCTCGTGGCACCAGCGCATGATGTAGGCTAGCATGGTGATGATGCGCTCCAGGAAGAGGTTGAAGAAGAGGATGGTGGCGGCGCAGCCCATGAGGCCGTAGACGATCAGGAAGAGTTTGCCGGGGATGGTCGCGGGCGTGGTCATTCCAAAGCCTAGGGAGAGTCCATATTGTTATTGGACATTGGACAAGTTGGGAATGGATGACCACTCTGACCCCTGAGCCACAGCCACCGCAGGGGTCAGAGGGTAGTGCCGGGGCATCTTAAAGGTGCAGTGTGTACGATTTTGGTTGTTTTAGTCACCTGGAAAAAGACCACATAACAATGACATCCTGACATTTTCAAGAATTTATCATCATCTAAATGTATTTTTTGAAAAAAAAATTTGTTTTTGTTTTTTGACATCACCCTAAAAAGAGCCCTTTAATGTCAATTTTACATGAAGAGCAGGTCCTTTCTTCGGGGGCCACCGTGTTTTTACAGTAGATCAGAGTGGACTTACCAAACATCTTTTGAGTTTGAATAACAACCACAGGTTCTCCTGCATGTTCACAAGGGTGAGGATGAAGGTGCTGGATACAATATACAACCTCACCTCTAGATGTCACCAAATCGTATACACGGCACCTTTAAGAAGTTGTATGGAACTTGGTAAAGGTCGAAGCTCACCGATAGTTGAGACCACGGTGCCAACAAAGTACAACGCTCCGGCAAAGTCCCAGCGAGGCCTCAGGGCGTCGACCCGGATCCCGGCGCCGTTGGCCTCCTCGTACTGGCGCAGCAGCGTGTGCAGGGCGCCCAGGTTGACCCTGTACCTCTGGGTGAAGTTGTCCAGCTGCTGCCTCCAGAGGCGACGCGCGTGCAGCTCGAAGGGCTGCTCCAGGGCCGAGAAGATGGCCGCCCCGCACAGCATGTAGAGCAGGATGAGCCCGGCCAGGAGGCAGAAGCGGGCGTTGTCTTCGTTCATGGGCGCCCTCCCGCAGCAGCAGCAGCAGCCGGCGGCGGCGGCGGCGGCGGCGGCCCTCCTCTGGGCCATGAACACAACAAGAGCGGCAGCAGCAGCAGCAGCAGCAGCAGCAGCAGCAGCACAGGTGCACCACTGCAACAACATGCAGTCCCTCTGACTGCAGGTCTCGCACTCACTGCATGGATCGCATCACCTTCAAGAGCTCACATGCACAGCCATGGATCTGGCTTCAGGGTCGGGACTGAAAACATCTCCTGGGCGAGAGAGAGACGCCTGTGACGACACAGAAATACATTTGGGTTCGCTAAAACGTCAATACTACGTTTATTCCACGTAACAATATATGCTCATTTCACCTAAGGCAAGGCAAGGCAGCTTTATTTGTACAGCGCAGTTTATACACAAAGGCAACTCAATGTGCTTTACGTAAAATCACGATACGCAGAATAAAACAAAATACAGAAAGACAGTGGGAGACATTTTAGGCTAAAATGGTGCGAGAAATATGAGAGTACCACATAGAATAACAACTTTTAAATGATTAAAGGTGCAGTGTGTAAGATTTGGGGACATCTAGAGGTGAAGTTGCATGTTGTATCCATCAGCATACTCAGAGGATGTTCAGTACGTCCCCCCTGAGCTACTGTAAAAACATGGCAGCCCCCGTAGAGACGACCCACTCCTCATGTAAATATACATTAATGGGCTCATTTTATGGTCATGGAAAAAGAAATAAAACGATTAGGTAGAAAGTCATTGTTTTGTAATGTTTTGGGAAGTGAGAAAAATGACCAAAATCGTACACGCTGCACCTTTCAACGCGTATACAGGATAAATGAAATTTAAGATGCTTTAAAGGTCATTTTTGTAAATTCTAAAAATATTACAAAACAATTACATATGGACATTTTCACTATTGTATAATCACCCAAATGCTTTATTTTTTCCCTATTACCCATATTTACATAGGTCCTCTCTATGGGGGGAGCCATGTTTGTACAAGAGATCAGAGTGGACGCACAAGACATCTTTTGAGTTTGAATAACTGGAGTCTACCATAGGTTCTCCTGCATGATCAGAGGGGTGAAGGTGAGGTGATGGATTCAACATGCAACCTCACCTCTAGATGTCACCAAATTTTACACACTGCACCGTTAAAAGAGCTTCATCATTATAAGCACATGTAAAAACACAAATGTTTTTTGCCGGCATTTAAAAGTAAAGCTTTGGCTAAATAAACACATCATAATTCAAGGAAAATTACTCAAATTCATGAAAACAGTTTCATAAGTTGCTATTACTGATATGTACTGTATGAAAAGACGTCCTACCCGCTCTGATTGACAGAAACATGCGTTGCCTGAGCGATGTGTCTGTGCTGAGCTCACTCCAGAGATGCTCTGAACACTGACCAGCGGGAGGAAGCCTCTTGAGTGTTTTCTTTCTTTTTTTTTTTCCATGCTCGCCGCTGAGAGGCTGTCTGATGTTCTGTCAAACACTGACGTCACCACACCCTACTCCATCTGTCCAGCACACCCTCAGTGGTGCAGCCACTTTTTGATTCTACATGCTTTTATTTTGAAATGCCTTCATTTACACTTTGACAGCCACAAGTGAGAGACGGTTTAATTAGTGTCCTTTAATCGCTTGATTGCAAGCCCGGGCTGGATTTCATGATTGCTCGTCGCTGCCCACGAGCAAGGCATTGCTCATTCGTATATCAGAGTGTGGTTATTCTGCAGCCTCCAACCATTCTCATAGATCTTTTTGTTGCAGACTGTGTGGGAGGATTTGTTTCATTTTTGTCCGTGGCTTTCTTTGTCTGTTTGTCTGTGGCTTTAATCTTGTGTGATGCTGCAGGCGAGGGCAGGGGTTCCCTCCACCTGCCGTCTGATGGCTGCATGGCAGAGTGGGAGAGTGGGAGTGGGCAGGTGTGACGGACAGAGAGCACATCTGCCTTCATCTCCCCAGTCAGGTGAACTTTAAAGTATGATTCATATTCCTCCTCTCTGCTCGTATATTCCGCTTCTGCTTTTTGTTTCACTTTCTTTTTTAAAGTACATTATTGCACTGTGTGCATACGTTTGATTCTTGTGCTAAAATATAATAACACAGACTAAAATACCTGATGTGATCATTGAGGAGGCAGCTCCAATTTGACCGTTTTAACATCCAAAACTTCCACTGCAATATTTGTAATGATAGTTTGAAGCGTGTCTGATTTTGTATTTATTTATTCTTCTATTCATTCCTTTCACCTGTCAATTATAGTTTTACATGTTTTGGTATTTTATTCATGTCTCATTCTGTGTTTTATACACATTCAATTTAATGACATTTGCAGGACACGTCAAATGTATGTACTGTATATTGCAACTCACCCTTTCTTTTAGCATGGGGGATAGAATAGTCTTTCAGTATCATTATGAAAAATGTAATTGTTTGTAATACTATAAAAACATGGTGGTGCAAAATGGCCGCCTCCATCGAGAGGAGCTGTCCCCGGTGTAAAGGGCTAATCGTAATGTGATGAAAATAATTACGTGTACACACAGATGATTATTACCTCTTTCAAACAACAGTATGAATTTTTTTTTTCGCCAAATGAAATGGAAATAATTTCATCTAAACCTTCAACACCGGACTTTTTAATAATGAGGATGTTTAATGAAGAATTTGACATATTGTTTTCCTTTGATTTGATGTAGAAGAGTTGTTTAAAATCATTCAGCATCATTTTTCATTTCATGACACCACTGTATTTTCATATATTTCCAAAGGTCCTTAAAGAAAACATCTGCGCTAATTCATTCGTACGTGGCGTAGGATGTTTGTTTGGAGTTCAGCTCCGTGGCAACATGTCTCCTAATATCTCAATCAGGTTGTCCAGACCCCACAGGTAGCCATCTTCTCTGTTGCCCTCCACCCACGGGGAGCGATGGTCCAGGGTGAGGGGCGGCGGCAAGGCCACCGTCTTGGCGAAGTCGATCATCCACACTCCCGTTCTGCCGGTCCAGTCGTGTACGAACAGCAAGGAGCTGCCCACAACCTGCAGGGAAACAGCTGTTCAGACAAACAATGCACTGTGTCATCAGACAGGAAGAGGCGTCACACGTGGTTTCCTCTCACAGCTGACCTCATGTGTTCTGAAGAAGTCGGACGCCTCCAGGATCTGCCGCAACTGTTTCAGCTGTCTCAGATATCCCCACTGGAGGGGCAGATGCGAGGGTTACAGAGGAGTTGGGGGGCAACTGGGGTATATTCAAGAGGATGTGAACATTAGACTCACCACAATGTGCGAACTGGACTCGACAAAACTACTCAGTGCTTCCATCACCTGCTCTCTGCTTTTGGTCCGTTTGAAGTTTGTGTGACATTCTTCGTTTGCCTTCTGCACAGGACGAGAGCAGATTAGAGCATCAGACAGTCAACAATTACAGGCACCAGCAAATACAACTGCACCTTTAAAAGGTACATTGTGTAAGATTTGGTGACATCTAGAGGTGAAGTTGCATGTTGTATCCATCATCTCCCCCTCACCCTTCGGAGCATGCAGGAGAATCTAAGGTCGACTTCAGTTGTCATTAAAACTCAGAAGATGTTTAGTATGTCCACTCTGGGCTACTGTAAAAACATGGCGACCCTCATACAAAGGACATGTAAATATACATTCATGGGCTCATTTAAGGGTAATGGAAAAAAGTAAAACATTTAGTTGATTATATATTCCTGAAACTGCCAGTATGAAATTGTTTTGTATTATTTTTAGAAGTGACAATAATGACACACTGCACCTTTAATGAGTTTCTCAATTACAGATTGCAGCACATGTCCCCTTCACGTCACATCTTACCCTGAATCCTTCGATGCGGAACCCCAGTGTGGTCGTGGAGCTCAGGGTCTCCCTCCACTGCATGTACCTGGTTTTCAACACCGCCTGCTGGGCTCGCTCCTGAACCGTCGGGGCCTCCGGGTCCACGGCCACCATCTTCTCATACATGTCGTTACGAGGCTGGGGTCGCTCACGGGCCATGTGCAGCTCCTCCTCCAGGTATGTGCTGCAAAGGACAGTGTTTAAAGCATGTTCATTGTGTTGAAGATTTAAAGGTCCAGTGTGCAACATTCAGGTGAAATTGATTCCGTTTTCACTGGCAAAGAGGAAAGATAAAATAATCATACTTGTATATTTAAGACTGAATCGATGTGAATAATGTATTACCATATTCGTTATTATAGAATGAGCCCTTTTTAATTAATGACAGGACTGTTTCCTCTCAACAAAGGCCACCATGTTGTCTCATGTTTTGAGATGAAGGGCAATCGGCACCATGGAACTTCACCACTAGATGTCACTAAACCACACAGTACATTTAATAGTTCAGTTATTGAAACGCCTTATCGACAGCCTGTCGATAAAGACAAACAAAATAAATAAATATCTATACAGTTATGAGATGTATATGACGTTACACACTTATTTCATATAATATTGTGACTCTTTAAACAAATAGGGGGGGTTGGAAAGTATTATTTCACCTTATGACACAATTTGAGCCAATACTGATTTACATATAAGAATTCAAGCTGTAAAACTAAGTGTTTTTTTTTTCTTTTTCTGCTTATTTGATGAGTAAATGATTGATTACATCTACATTGATTTAAACAAGCACAGGGCTAATACTGCACATCTCATTAGTTTTGCACATCTCATCAGAAACGTACCGGCTGCCCATCTTGCAGTCCATGATGGCAGGCGTGTTGAAGTGGGTCAGCAGGTTATCCATCATGTTGTAATCCTGCTTGTCGCGCTGCACCACACCATGGTAGGTCGGAACAAAGGGCCTCAGGATGTCCGTCATCAGGCGCAAATAGCATTGTTGCTCCCTTTTACAAAACTTCTTCAGCAGCGTTCCATAATCCCCCACGTGAAAGCTCCCTGTGATGACAACAGATGCAGAGAAGACAAACGAGATTATTTGTTTTTCGAACTCAACCTGACAGACGAGTAAAACACGGAGGACAAGCGAGACCAGAAATACAAACCTGCATGTCCGACCACTTGTAACCACTGCTGAGGTTCCTTGGGAGTCATAGGAACGAGAGATGAAGTTCCACAGCCTCTGTGCTGCTTCCATGCAGAGTTCTGCATGAGACAACAACAACAACACAAAAACCTCAGTCACTCAGTCATTCTCCAGGGAGCACACACTCCTTTGTTGTCTGTGTGTTTTGAGTCTACAGTTGAGCAGCAGGGACCTTAAGTTTCAGAGTCACTCAAGCAACTTTTTTTTGCTCAAATGGGTGAACAACGTCTCCATGGCGACGGACCTTCACTAAGCCCCGGCGAAGACATGCATGCAGGGGTCGAATCAGAGGTTATGCAACAGGTTTATCAAACATTTACAGGAAGCACTTGTTTTCTACTGGAAACAGCTCATATTCCATCCACCAAACATGAGGAGGCTGAATGCACAAGGTGTGACAATCATCAATGAAAGAAAAATTATGCTGAAAAGGTTATTATGTGTTTGCACAGTTGTGACGCACACAAAAATCATTTCAAAGCCTTTATAACCAAATGATTATGAATCAATACTTGAACAATTAATTAAAAAAACGAACAGGATTTTTTTTCTGAGATAAGACTAGACAAAAATAAGAATATATTGTGAACATAAATACATATGTACAGGTATGAAGTATATATTTCAGAATGAACAGTGGTCCTGTTCTGATTTAATTATTTACTAGTATAAAGGGAATTAATCTGGAAATAATGGATCAACCACAGGCAAGATATCATGTTTGAAAACGGTGTAGCAGAAAATGAATACAACTAATAATAATAGCAATAATAATAATCTTCTCTCACTCAATTTTATACTTTTGCACAGGAACTTCTCTGAAGACTATTCTCTTGCAGTAAATGTTTGAACGCAGTTTCTATCATTGACCACTGGGGGCAGCAACATGCCTGGGAGACGACGAGGGTTTATCAATTTCAGGGAGATGAAGAGGCAGTAGACGCACCGAAAGGAGACGAAGAAGAATTTAACGGTTCCCGGTTGTTGAACCGCTGCAGCCTCCCCTGGTGCCGGTGGTTTACAGACTGGTTTTAAACTCGAGTGTAGCACCGGTCAAAATGCTAATTGCTACATGTACTGCTCCATGCTAAGTCATCGCGATGTGTTTCCAGCGAGCAGCTAAATGCTAACAACTCTCACCAACAAGGAGCATTACTGCAGCCAGAGGTAATGTTACCTCGTTTCTATTTTGTTTCTACTCACACTTTGAATATCGGCACTGTGTTTCCCATAAATAGTTTCGTGTTTAAACCCGGAGTTATGATTATTAACCTAAGTTAGCCAGTGATAACTGTCGACAATGCTCAAGCTAGCTAACATCTGCTAACATCAAAGATGTTACTCTTGCTAGCTGACCTACTGACAGAGCGTTGGAAGCAAATGTTGTCTATATCCCCTCAGAGGAGTTGAAACTCAAATTTAACGTTACTGCAGCTAAACTACAAGATCTCCACTGTCCGTGGTGTTTGTGTATGTGTAGTAGAAGCAGAGATAAACTCAAATTTCGTGTTACTGTCTCTTTCACTGCTCGGGAGAAAGTGAAGTCAAGCGCGAAATATTCACAGTGCTGTTCCGCAGCGAAATGGACCAGAACTTACCTCGTAGTCAGTCAGTGTGGCTGCTTACACCTCGACATATGGTCTGACCCATCAAGCAAACTTTTTTTACTATAAAAATGACGGTGACACCTTTTAAAATGCACCGAGTCTGCTCACTACCGCCCCCTATGGTGTGTTGTGATGATGACATGCAGTGTGAGGTGAGCCCAAGTGAGCTGGGAGAAATTTGACACAATAATGTGGATATTTTCACAATAAATCATATGTAATGGCAGTCAATTCACACCCAAATTATCTATTTTCTGGTGGAATGTAAGATTATAGCTGGATGAATGACAACAGACATTAAGCCTCATATAGGAGCTATTAATCAACCAATGTTTGTTTGTTCTCGCAGCTTGGTTCTTATGATTATTTAAAAATACTACTACAAAATGGATCTAGACATGAATAATAAAACAGCTCTCAGATTTGTTTACACACAGCATTATGATTGATTATACTCCCTATCAAGAGACATGAATTGTTACCCATTTAACTAACGACAAAATCAAATACAACCAGTGTTAAATGAAGTAGCAACAATGCTGTTATTCTGCGCCTTGATCCATATCCAAATTATAATTTAATTCGGCTTTTATACTTCCATATACATATTGCATGCATCCACCATGTTTTTTGGCAGCTTGTCCTTTCCTTGTAAAGTTGCTTACAAACAAAAATCAGTTGAAAACTGCTTAATGGAGCTAACAATCCACTTTATAAATCTTGAGTTTTCTCTGTACATTTCTGCTGTGACATTAGTTCAGATATTGAAACATCACAACAGCCCCACCTTGACTGAGTCTGTACTGGGACAAAATGGCCCCCAGTCCTTTTTTCTAATGGTCATCTTTGATGCACTGCAATGAGGTCACCTGGTTTATGTTGGGCTGAAATACAGTGTTATCACAGGCTTTATGAATTGGGCTTACAGGTCCACTTATATCTCCTATTTGTTTATCAGGAGGTCATTCCAGCTGCGTCCACCTCACCCATACCTTTTAAAAATGTTTACACAGACACAGGGCCATGGAGGGCGTCTCTGAGGTGGTGGAGGACATTGTATTCAGAGGGGTGGAGTTCTCTGTGAAGATCGAGCTGGACAAGGGTCTGTTGATGGTGGAAATCTCAGACTTGATGACGGCAGATCAATGGAGGGGGGAGTTTGATCCGGCATGTAAGTAACATGTACTTGTCTCATTGTTATCACAGGCACATATAATCCCTACACTGTTTTATATGCATTGCAGACATTGAGGATCTCACTCGGAAGACTGGCAACTTCAAGCAGTTCCCCATTTTCTGTAGCATGCTGGAATCAGCTGTTAGAAAGGTATGTTTGATGCTACCTTTACACAAATACTATGAACAAATCTATGCCTGGGACAAGTAAATGAGGTCAATAGTACAGTGTGAACACACACACGCACATACCACCGCACTTGCTGTAGGCCGTGTGAGCTGAGGCGAGACTCATTCGCGTCCAGTGTTTCCACTCAAGCGAGAAATGTACAGTTATATCCCGAGCTGTCGTATTCTCTCTCGTTTTTATACAATAGCAGGGACTAAAAGGAAAAGAGCCTGGGGGGGAAATGAGTGTAACCTTTGTGATTTTGGGTTGAAAGAGAGAACCACACCAACTGAACTGCTGCATTCACATGCGCACAAATGTAAATAAAACCCTTGTTTGCGCAGCTCAAGGCTGTTTGTGACTAAAACAAAAGGCAAACAGCGCAAAGGTACAAATTCAATTATAATTCTGTTTTAATGCCCATGAATTCATTACTCCCGACGTTCCCTGGTAAACTCTTTTCCAGATGAGTGATTCTGTCACACTCGACCTGCTGACCTACGCCGACCTGGAGCTGCTACGAAACAGAAAAGCAGGAGTGGTCAGTCGTCCTCGTGGCCATCAGCAGTCGTCTGCTCTCACTGCCAAACGATATCTGATCCTTATATACACGGTGGAGTTTGACAGGTTTGTGTCTCTGTGCTCCTTTGTTTTACGCAGCCTTCTTTCGTGTACAGATTTAGTCTCTGAGTGCTTGGTTATATTTTGTGAATTGTCTGTGTGTGTATTTATAGGATACACTACCCTTTACCCCTGCCCTACATGGGTAAGCCTGACCCAGCTGCCCTGCAGAAAGAGGTCCGAGCCCTGAGGGCTGAGCTCAGCACTCTCACCTCTCACGGAGTAAACAAATCTGCAGAACTAGAAATCCAGCGGCTACGAACAGAGTAGGTTGCATTTGATCTTTGTCACTGTCGGTGGGAGGCGCTGGATGTTTGCATGTTTCTCTGATGTCTCCTGCTGTTTTTAAGGCTGGCTCTGATGAGAGAGGAGAAGGAGGCCATGACCAAAGTCCTGGATCAGCTGCAGATGACCGGGAGCGGCTCTACGTCCGGACAAGAGGACTGGAGGGTTCGAGACGTGGTGAGGACGCTGGAGGAGCAGCTTATCAAGGAGAGGGCCAAAAGCCAACGCACCGCGAGCAAGAGATGTCAGGAGCAGCGCCTCCTGATGGAGCAGGTGGAGCCAACGTGCAGATACATATAAGACTCATCTTCTTTTCCTCGTTAAAGCTGGATTTCATTGTTGTTTTTGTTCCGTCTCTGTCCCGGCTAGTTGGAGGAGCTGCGAGCATCGGAGTGCGCTCTCCGCAATCGAGTCAAGAGTCTCACCACTGAACTATCGTTGCTACGGAGAGGGTTAGACAATCTCAGCGTGTACTATATCTCCACTTTCTCTCTCTTCCAATCATTCACTTACAACTTTGGCTTAACTTTCAAGATATGTGTCTTCCCATCCGCTAAGTCCGTGCCCCATATGTGTGCGTCTGCAGCCGAGTGACTCCAGGCTCAGCTCACATGAGATCCCGGGTCGATGGGGAAGTCTATCGCTCTCTGTCCCGTGAGAGGGGATCGGGGTACGGTACCGTCAGAGCTCGATCGGGATCCAGAGAACGAGTTTACGACAGAATCCAAAGGACGGATGAGAGAGGAAGAAGAGCGGATTCTTCAGGACCACGATCTTGCATATCCAGACTGTCGCCCTCTCCTACTGGTACCAACGCTATTTTTTTTAATTTACCTTCTTAAAAAAACATTTTAAAGACTCAAAAGGTTTGTTTTTGAGTCAAATTGTTTAACTAAAATGTATTCCTGAAGGCTCATGAGTAACACTGCATTTCCCATGCATCTTTCAGGGTCACGGGTTCCTCGCTTTGACCCAACTGCGTATATCCAGGACCGGCAGCGCAGACTGAAAGAGGCAGATATCAAAAAGTTGGTGTCTGCTATTCGATCTTTGACACGTAATAGATAGTTAATGCTGTATCTATTTGGGTAAATGCCCGTTTCTCTCTGTTAGACAGAGGAAGGTGCGGAGGGATATGCTGACATCACCCATCAACGCACCCGAGAGGGGCCGCTCACGTTCCAGAGATGCCAACCCTCACATGGTTCGGTCCAGCAGCAGAGGCAGGAGTTTATCTGTGGAGCGCAGAGGGAGCAGGAACTCGTCTGAGAGCTCCCTGGTGGACATGGATGAAATGACCAAAACCTTGTTCAGGTGATACGATTAACTTGTTTAGGGTCTGATTTAGTCCCTTTTGTTGTTAGCCGCTGATTTTAAAATCTGTAATTTTGTACAAACAGAGGAAGAAAACCAACGTGTAATTACAATGGACCCAGTGTGGTGAGTCTCATGGTTTTTAATGCCGTCCTTATTTTTTTAATCGATCGATTAAATTTTTACTTTCAACAAATTCCTTGAAGACTAATCGAAACAATGTGTGACTAAATGCTATAATTTATTGAAATGCACATTTAAAAATGTTTGTTTTATGTAGTTCATGATTTAAAGTAGCACCCTGGTGGAGAAGAATACCCTTAAATACAGTTTTGGTGTTTTCAAGGAATTTATTGACACTAGGTAAATTCAGGATATCACTTCGATGCTTAAATGATGCAATTTCATCTTCCAGTCAAGAGGAGGCCTTTTAACTAGGAAGCCAATGAGTAGTACTCCAACTCAGCGAATGAAAGAAAGAGGTGTATTTTTCACACACAAACACACGCACATACATACTTTTATTTTTCTATTTTTCTATTTTTTTTTAGTGCTTGTAAAATAGAATTGTTTCTGTTTCCATCTCCAGAGAGTTCCATAGAAACAGGTGCTGAACTGTCAGAGATCGATGCCCGGCTGCAGGCGCTGCAGGAATACATGAGGGACCTGGACACGGGTCAATAACACACCGTCCAGCTTAAGTGTGGGTTCACCTGTGTGTG
>JAFBJT010107912.1:20165-41872 GCA_016785325.1 Chascanopsetta lugubris | reverse complement strand
CGCAAGGGGAGGGGAGGGAGGGGTTGGAGGGGTGGGGGTGGGGGTGGACGGACGGGGGTTGGGGTCCATGTCATGGGAATTATGGGATATACGTGTAAGTGGTGATACGATATGAGTTTCCTATACTGGAGAGAAAAGCGTGGTAAGCCTTACAGCAGCTTGGGAACCACTGCTGCCTCCCCCCTCGCATGCTTCCCTCTCGCGGCTCTCGGTGGGAGGAGGTGGCGGATAATCAGGGGGTGTGGCCTCATGCAAACGGTGTCGGGGAGATTCTACAGTGATTCGTCGCGTGCGTCAAAAATGGTCCAGCGAAGCGGCCAGCTAGGTGCCATGATGCCATGATGCCCCGCCCCCCTTCCCCTCCCCCTCCCCCTCCTCCCCCTCCCCCCCCCCTCCCTTCCCCTCCCCTTCCCCTCCCCTCCCCTCCCCCCTCCTGGCTCCCGAGGAGCTTGAAACCACTCCGCAATGAGTGTGTGTGTATATGTGTGTTTGTGTGTGTGTGTGTGTGTGTGTGTGTGTGTGTGTGTGGTGACAGGGCTTGTGGGAGGTTGAGGGTTGGAGTCCGGTGGGTGAGTCCTGAGCAGACTGGAACAGCTCAGTCTCAGCTCCAGCTGCTGTGCAGAGGAGGTGGAGCTGCTCGTTCTCCGCCCGCGTCGTCCTGAAGTGATCCACCCGACGTCCGGCTCCACGGCCTCGGAGACAGACGCCCTCACACACCTCGGCCTGTTTCCACTCCGGTTGGGGGCGCTCTTTCTTTCTCTCTCGCTCACTCACTCTCGCTCTCTCTCACTCTCTCTCTCTCTCTCTCTCTCTCGCTCTCTCTTTCTCTTCAGGTGCTTAGAGTCAATTTTGCTTCATGTTTGTGTTTGTCGTTCATAGAAAAGGAGAGACGTGTGTAGTTCCTTAAGGTCTTTTGCAGAGTGGGCCGTGCAGCGCTTATATTGAAGTCTCCCACAGCTGAAAGAAACAACAGAAGGTCAATGAACCTTTGATTTGTGAAGTCACGTCTCTGCAGAACTGTCCGAGTTCAAGCTTTATGTTTATTTCTGTGAGCAAGGTTTGGTTTTGTCCTCTAGTTCTACGTGAATTGGTTTGTATGTGTACTTAAAGATGTAAAACAGTCCCATATCTATATGAATATGATAATCCTAATCCTGTGAATTTAGGTTTTCAATAAATATTTGATAAATACATTTTCCAAAAACAAATATGCAAAATGAAATGTTTTGACAGAGAATTTCATTGTATTATATGTTAGTTATTAGCCTCATTAACTCCTTATAATGTGTTGCTGACCTTGAAGTTGACCACTTGCTATTAGTGAACTATCATAAAGATTTTAGAATTATTTGTTTAAGAAATGTGCCAAATTAATTTTATTATAATTCATATATATATATATATCATTTTTAACAACATATACAATAAATATTCTATTTTAAGTTTCTGCCAAAACGGATCAAATAATAACTGAACCTAAATTATACACACTGGACCTTTAATGATCTGCACTGTGTCAGACAGAGCAGAATCCTTTAAGGTCACATGATCGTGGTCGGTACTTGCCCGGGCGCTCTGCCTGTTGGCTTTCCTCTGGTCGTCGGGGAGGGGGGGCATGGGGTACGGGTACCTCCTGCTGGACGCGATGGATCCTGTGGAGGAAGTGGGAGACTTGGCAGGGGAGAGGGTCCTGAGGGGGAGAGAGGGCGGCGTTACTCCGACACCTTTTCATTTGACCATGTGCAGGATTAGTTGGACCAATGAGGCTGCTTTATACATCACTGCTGAGTGAGGCCCAGAAATACACCAACACTGTCAGAGCAGTGGAGAGAGCTGAGAGGTTCGTAAAGGGCCCGTTCGTGAAATATTTGTAGTTTGACTTATCAAGTAAAAATTAAAAAAATAAATTGAATACAAATCAAATAAAATATACAGCTTTTACGAAATCTGATTTTTAAATATACATCAATGAGTTGAGAAAATAATATAGAGCCTCGAGGTTTGGCCTCGAATGGATCAACAGTCAATTAATTAACAACAAATATCAAAACAAAAGTAGAAGCGATGATCAAATCAGATGAAAAGCAAAAGGTGGGATGGAAAGTGTCATTCATATCGTGGTCTGACAAAACGGGTGAGTTTTGCACTTTGATCCGTCGACACCTGATATAATCCTCCACGTCTCTCCATTCTGCTGCTCCGAGTCAATCTCTGAGTACATGTTTAAACAGTGGTGGTGGGTGGGTGGGGGGAGTGGGGGGTGAGGGGGGTGAGGGGGTCAGAGTTGTGCTCCTGGACACAGTGAAGGTCTATAGATACAGAGCTGACTGACGCCAGGAAACCTCCCGTCTGTGACCATCTATAGACCTTGGACACACGATCATCGAGGTGTTTGCCAGTGATGATGTCACCAAAATGTTTGACAGTCACACTGATGCAAAGGCACTTGAAGGTCACCAGGGGGCGACGCAGACACGTACGGACACCACCACACTGAGCATGCGGAGGGGGGGGTGGAGGCAGAGAGTGAGGAATGAACTGGTATCTGTTCGATCAGCGCAGGCAGCCAGAGCCACATTACAGCAGGAAATTAAAAAAATCTGCAAATGAAAACGCAGCTGATTAAAAGGAAGAAAAGGGGGTTTTAATACAACTGGGTAAAAATTATAATATGATATAATATAAAGCAGGAAAACATCTATTTATCATCTGTGTCATATAAATGATACGTCCCAACATGCCAGAATTCAGCCTCAGTCAAAGGGTTTAGGCCAGAGGTGTCCAAACTACGGCCCGGGGGCCAGCTGGGGCCCCTGTCTATTTTTTACTTATTGGCCTACAGCAAAAAAATAAATTATAATGGAATGTGGCCCACACATGAAACTAGCGCTTGACTATAATGTACATCTTAATTTGAACAGTAGGTGGTGATAATACCTGTGGCCCGACCCGCGCACATGAGCGAACACAACCGCTAAAATTTGTGTGTTTTACTAAATATTTTCATATTCATAAAATGTGTTATATTTTGATAAAACAGTCTGAATTCTAGTTTTACATTTTCAAGTATAGTGCAAAGTGATTTGTACGGTTCAAACATTATCTAACATGCCTGTCAACTGACAATCTCACTAACACTTAAATGTATAATAATAACAATAAGAAATAATAGTATCATAATAATATTGATAAAATAGAAATAATATAACAGTTGTGATGTAGGATGTGTTTTTTAATTCAAGCATAACGTACCTATATTTGATTTAATTAGTTAACTTTCATCGTGTGTATATTTGTGTATTTTTCTGTATGTGGTCGTCGGTGAGAAAAGTTTGGACGCCCCTGGTTTAGTCACTAAATTCCTTCTTTACTTTGACCCAACAACAAACTAAATAAAAAGTGAGGGGAGGGAGGGGGGGGGGTCAACAAGCGTGTGGGAAACAGGGACATGATCTGAGGTCATATACCTAAGGTAAGGTCCTTGAGTGTTTCTATTCACATCTTCTACCCATTTAGTTACATCATAAAACTCTGTTTTGAGGCGAGGGGTTAAATACCTGTGGGAGGTGGAGGGGTGGGGGGGGGGTGGAGGGGGGTGATGGACACAACACAAGGAGGAGGGGGGGAGGAGAAGAGAGAAGAAATGAAAAGAGGATGGGGGAGGAGGAGAGAGGAAGAGTAAATATATATGTATATATATAGAGAGAGTTATTATAGGAAAGCAGAGCAGAGCAGAGATCATCCTGGACACGATGCACAAGACAACATGGCGGCGGCGCACAGACCTGCGGCTGGTGTCGGACGAGAGAACAGCACCATGTCAATGAGCCAACGACTGTGTGTGTGTGTGTGTGTGTGTGAGAGATGGGGCTGCACATTGTTTACATGTCACATCATTCCAAGCAGATACACGGGTCATGCTGCAGCGGGATGGTGGCGTGCGCTGTGAGCCGGCGGCCTCAGAGGCACAGGCGGGGGGCCGGCGACGCGCCGCTCACTCACAGTCAACAAGGCGTGAGCTTCATTCAGCAGCGCTGGCGTGTGAGACCTCACACCGCTTGTGTCACCCCCGGGGTGTCCGAACGATGGCCCGCGGGCCACCTGCGGCCTGCGCAGCATTTCGAATAGGCCCGCGGCAAACAGAATGGAATGCGGCCCGTGTGCAATTTGGCCTTCCACTGGAGGGAACCCACCCCCCCGGGGTCGACACGCTCATTCATGTGGTTTCTCTGTTTACTGTCTTTTCATCTCACTCTGATGTTTAATGTTTTATCATGACAGTTGTTGTGGAACTGTTTTACGTCGGAGAAACTTCAGGGACATCAAACTTCTGTTTGACACTTGTTGATTGTTGCTCTGAGAGGACCAACCCCCGGTCCTGTTCCTAATAAAGTGGCCGGTGAGTGAGCATCTACAACGAAGCTCATCTTATTTCATCCATGAGTGCGATTAAAGATGATTCAATTCGAGGTGGTACTTATGACCTAGTCAGCCGCCAGCCAGCAGGGGGCAGTAAAGACTCTCTAGCTTCCATTTTTAAATGCTCAAAGGATTACTTTAAAGCTTTAAAGGCAAAATATTTTCAATACGTTTCATCTTTTGCCGCAACCAATTCCAATGGTTTGGTCTTTTCATGGGATTTTCTAACACATAGGATTTAAAAGAGGAAAAAACAAACAGGAACTCTTTCTTTGAATAATATTTCAAAAAACTCTCACTGCAAACTTACTCGGTGGAGTTGGAGCGAGCACGGAACTTCTTTCCTTTCAGCTTCTTGCGATTCCCGCTCAGATTTCCTGCAGACAAACAGAACACACACACACACACACACTCAAACCCACACACACACTTTAAACATACAAACACACAGGACAGGGACAGAGGTGACGAAGGTAAAGGAGGAGAGTCTCAGATATCGCGCCTCACCTTGCCATGAGTTGCTCCTCGGCCGCCCGTTTTCATAGATGTCTGAGATGTGTTTGGCATCTGGGATTCTCTCGCTCCATGAGTGGGACAACCCGTTCGATCTACGCACACACACACACACACACACACACACACACACACACACACACAGTATCAGTGCAACATCTTCCAGCTGCAGTGTGACTCATGGCGTGCTGCTCTGCTCCGGTGGCAGATGTGGAGACGAGGGAGAGGCTCCAGGTGAATGAAGGAGAACAGGAAGACGCCATCGCAGCAGATGGAGACGTTGTGAGACATGAGACGGCATCATGAGCTCGGAGTGAGACATGATGTCACGATGTCGGCCAAACTCTGCTGTGACTCTGAACATTTTGGTCCAGGTCCAAAATGTTCAAATTAAAGGAGCGGCTGCACATTTAATTATATTTCATTTTATTTTGCATCTCAAAAAGTGCTGATCTGGCAACCGTGCAATACCACGTTTTTAACACTAGGGCGAGTCTTGAGGTATTTCAGCATGCAGTCTCTTGTCTACATTAGCTGAGGTTCACACACCTCTAAGACATGATCTCGTATTTATCTGTAATATAAACATCATGGATATTTACATCGCTTCCTGCTTGAGTTTCAAAGTAAGGGCCTCGATTTGCATGAAGTTGTTGTTGTTGACTGAATGTAATTATTTCTTTCCGTTACATACAGTCCTGTACTGATGTTAGGAAAACCTCTGTTCATTTAATTTGGTGCATATTTAAATACTTTTACTCAAGGAAATACAGTGAAGGAACCAAGGAACCTCTCTGCTGCTCCGCCGCTGAACACAGCCGGTGTGGCCCTCGACTTATGACTCACAGCCTTTGTTGTGGTCAGGTAAGTTAGCGACGTAGCGATGGCAATATTTACTGTCCTATGATTCATGGTTTAGACCAGATCATTACGAAAACACTTTTACGTAACAAACAAACACGGTGTACTGAGCTTGTTTGTTAGAAGAACACACATCCTCGCACCACCTGCTGGTGATAACTGGAACTGCGTCAGTGATACAAATAGCCCCTTAAAGCCATGAGAGAAACAAAGCACCATATGAACACACCACATGAGCACACACTGAGCGCCGCTGCAGCACTGAACCCAAGCACTGAATGCATGACTGAATGAATGAATGAATGAATGATGAGATGAGCACACCTGAAGCCAAACAGTGAGATGTTCTGAGAAATGGATGGGATGGAGGGGGTGAAGGACAAGGTGCAAATCTGCAGGTGGGACAGACAGGCTGACCTCTTCTTGGAGCTGCAGCCGGAGTTAGTGCTGACACCTGGTGGCATGTCGCTGTAAAAAGAATCTGCGTCCCCAGGTTTCGTTACCGGGGGCATTTGCCTGCAAATACAAAATGGGGAATAAGATAAATGAAAGAACCGACGCAGGGCTCAAAGGAAACATGGACTACAAAGTTCAAATCATCAAACCGGCAGAATTTGCGATGAACCTCCGACTCCACGTAACGTCTCTGCTTGTAGCTCCTGTGACAATAAGAACAAAAATCCGTTAATCAGATCAGTTAATTAGTCAAATGTTCTTTTGATCATTTGATCAAATGAGATCAAAGACAAAACCTACTATTGTATCATGTCCAGCAATTTAGACAAAGCTATTTCCAACAGTTAGCCATTAAAAACAATACTATGGTGCACTATAAAAACAATCTGTATTTTTATAGCATATCCAGTTCTATCATTATTTTGTAATAGTATTATTTAACATGATATGTAAATCAAAAGATAAAATAATTGAAATGATTATTTAAAATATTCCTATATTTTAATTACTTTACATTTGAAATTGTGATGATTTACAGCGCATTATGATATGTAGTGGCCAGGTAGACCCAAATAATAAATGACCTAATTATGATACAATATTTCATGACAATATCAGTTCATTGATTAGTTGCTGCAGCCCTATTGTCACACATCATGCAACATCCAACGGTGTCACTCCTGCAGCTCCAACCCATTACGGTTTTTAAATGTCTCATCATTTCACAGAGATCAGATCATAAAAATCAAATACTTTCGGATTCTTTTCTCCCCTGACGATTCTCTCTTGACCCATGACCCTTCAGATTCCTCCATGTGGGAGGAGACTGATGAGCCACTGATTAACACCCTCACTCACGCAGACTGCACGGACTCTTACTTGTAGCACCAGGCTGTGGCAGCCATTATGAGCGCGAGGACGAGGAAGGAGCCCACGATGGCGCTCACGATGATGTTTGTACTGGTGATACCTGAGACAGAGAGGGAGAGAGAGAGAGAGAGAGAGAAGGAGAGAGGGGGGGGGGGCATTTGTGAGTGAATTGAATGTGTCTCGTTCCCGTGGACACGTGGGAATACACAAACCACAAAGCACTGCGGCAGGACACAGAAAACACACTACGACCAGCAGGAGAATTGTAAAAGGAGAACGGGGTGAGGGGGGCGAGGGAGTTGGGGGGGGGGGGGGGGGGAGGGGGGGGGGGGGGGGGGGGGGGGGGGTGTAAACCCAGAAACCGTCGCCACCCCTCAGTGCTACTCTGAGGGGGAGGCACACGTGCAGGGGGCTTCCCAGGTTCAGGATAAAAAAAACAAAAAAACGATAAAAAAAACAAAACTAGTTTCAAAACCAAAGCTGTGGGGATGCGAGAGGAGGAGAAGGAGGAAATGACATCGACAACAGCAGCAGGAGAACAATGAAAAAAAGAACTCAAATCTGACCTCGAGTCACTCCGTCAAAGACATCGGCCTGTCGACAAAGAATGAGTGTGAAAATAATGACAAACCAAAAAGTGACATGCACGGTTCAGTGACCGCAAAGCGCTTTTTGCTCGGCAGACGTGAAGCCAATCAAGAAAAAAAAACAAAAAACAAAACCTGTGATTCCATAACATGGAAGATGATGTGAGACGAAGTGCAGAGAGTAGTAAATGAGGTGAAGGAGCAGAGAGTAGAAAGCAGCACGAGGACAAACACACACACACGTGGTGTTTCGTACGTCTTTACCTGAAACCGAGGCGGTGGGTCCGACCACCAGGTAACTGAGGGGAGAGGTGGAGTTACAGTCGTCTCCGGCCCAGCCCAGGTAACACACACACTTCAGTTCACTGCTGCACACCTGCGCAGGGAGACGACATATTTCACTCCAGTATCACAGAGGGACGAAGGGGAGGGGTTTGTCGTAGTGAGTCGAAAAGCGACCATTTTCTAAAACATGTCCAAACTGCGCCCAGGGGCCGACTGCAGCCCCTAATCCATTTTCATTGACCCTCAGCAGATTCTACAAATAAGATGGAATATGGCCGACACGTGAAATGTATTTACATCAGGAGCCGCCATGTTGGATCCACGTGTTTTTTACAGTAGCCTCGACTTGGTTGGTTATTCACTGCAACATGCAACTTGAACACTAGATGTCATGACATCCTCCGATGTATGACACTTTCATTTTAAAAACTTAATTTAAATGTACAATGTATTGCATTTCTGTAATTTAAACACACATTTTGTCGTCGGCAATGGAAGAAAAAAGTATTTTCGACTTTTTTATACAATTTTCTTTTATAAATAAATATAATAAAATAATAAGTGATACAAGAATTAAGACGGTAAAATAGATGGTAAAAATAAAATATTATTTTCTAATCATTTTCTTACATTAGAAATAGAAATTATTTCAACTAAATATTACATCGTGGAAAAATATAATGAAAGTAATTTTAATACAAACCACACTGAGGTTTTTTCAGGGTTCAAAAGCTGAATACAAAATCATCAATAAGTTCACTTCCGCGTGTGTGTCTGCGAGTCTGCGAGTGCGTATGTGCGTGTGTGTGTGTGTGCGTGTGTGTGTGTACCCCGTGTCCTGAACAGATGATCTTGTCGGTCGTCCCGGGGCAGGTGCTGAAGTTGTACTGTTGGACAGGGAGACATTTGTGGTTGAAGCAGATGCTGTCTGTCCCGCAGGCCGTCCCGTCCTCCACGTATCCCAGGTCTGTGTCTCCGTCGATCAGCACGTGGGCGCCGCTGAACCACAAACACAACCAAGTCACTTACACGGCCGCTAACGTGCAGGAAAAAATGCTTTGCTGGTTGATACCGACCTGCAGTCGAGTGATGCGCTGTGTCGGGCCACGGAGAAGGAGGTCAGTCCCCCCTGCAGCTCCCCCAGGCGAGGGGCCGGCGAGATGTTGGAGCACAGCAGGTATCCGCAGTGAACGTCCCTGGAACACAAACGTATGAGCTCAATTTGCTTAGGGGTGGGGGGGGGGGGTCCAAACTGTGGCCCCTAGTCCATTTTTTGGTGCAGGGTGTAAGATTTGGTGACCTCTAGAGGTGAAGTTGCATGTTGCATCCATCACCTCACCTTCACCCTTCTGAACATGCAGGAGAACCTGTGGTCGACTTCAGTTGTCATTAGAACTCAAAGGATGTTTATTATGTCCACTCTGGGCTTCTGTGAAAACATGGCGGCCCCCGTAGAGACGACTCGCTCCTCACGTAAATAGACATTAACGGGCTCATTTTAAGGTAATGTAAAAAAAACCCACAATATTTAAGTGGTTATGAATTCATGAAAATGTCAGTGTGTGATTGTTTTGTAATATTTCATAGAAGTGACAAAAATGACCGAAATCGTGCACACTGCACCTTTAAAGACGTGTTCACAGGAATAGACGCCTGACTCACTGTTTGTTACACTGGATCCACGTGTCCTTGTCCCGCCCACAGTTTCCTTTCTCCGTCCCCTCGATGTTGAGCTTCTCGTAGCAGAACTTGTCGGCCGCCGTCGCCTCTGATGGGAAACAACAACAACAACAACAACAACACACACACACACACAACATGATCAGATTTAAGACGGCAGGAGTTCATCTGTTTATCTGTTTGGAATATCAGACTTACTCTCTCCCCAGATGTACTTGCACTGTCTGTCCTTGGTTTTGCATCTTCCATTGAAGCAGCGACCCTGCAGAGAGAGAGAGCTTTTTTTAATCATCACTTCTGGAGATTTGAGATCAATTTAGTCCAAGTCCAACGAGCACCATCGAAAATCTCACCTGGTCCTTTTCACAGGTGTAGCCGTCCATCTTGTGCACATTCGGTGGACACTAGGGAAAAATGGTTGACATTGTCAGATGCTAGTTTCCTCATAATGTCCACAGCTCCAGCTCCTGTCGTCACTCTCTCCTTGAAACGCTCTGTAGAGCTCCCCCCACCCCCTCACAGAAAAGCCCAGCTGGCCCAGTCTCATGCAATTGGTCCACTATTTCCAGCTATTGCTAAGTGCCCCGCCCACTGATGCGTCATCCTCCCATCACATCGGCTCAAACAGGAAGTGGGATGAATACCAAAGACGAGGCGTTTCGACCGCTTGTGAAAAAGTATTTTCCTGGGATAAAGAGCGCCCCCTTCTGCCCCTTACACAGAACAACCACACGTAAAAAAAATTTTTTTTAAAAGCATGATATGTCTCCTTTGAGTTTGGGAAAACCTCGATGAGGGAAGTTGTGTCTCACCTGGCTGGAGTTTCCGGTGCAGTTCTCGGGGATGTCACAGTCGTTCACTGCATCTCGACACACAACTCCCATGAACTCCATCTGCAACAGCAAGTGACGACAATGACACAATGATTGATTGATCAGTTGATTGATTGATTGATTGATTGGTTGATGTAGAGTGTCTTGTACCTGGCAGTTGTTGCAGCAGAGCCCATTACTGCACTTTGAGCCTTGGGTCAGAGTGCACTTGTTACAACAGCTCTCCCCCTCTTTGGCACATTCCTTACAACACAACCACAACAACACATATTGTATCATATAGTCAAACAGAATTCCCACCATCTGCCATAATTATAACAATAATATTATAGAGTTTCACAGCACATTTCCAAGGTTGCAAGGCATTTAACTACCTCATTACTTCAGATTACCCCCTCTGTGACTCATATGACACAGTCGGTGGCTTTGTTGTCGTCGTCACTTTGACCTTGACCTTTAAATTAACTTTTTAATGAGCCTCTCCCGGAGTTGTAACTCACCGTCGGGCTGCCACAGTCACACTCCTCTCCGGGCTCCACGAAGCCGTTACCACAGACGGGCGGGTCCAACAGCTGAAGGGCAGAAAGAAGGAGGATTGACATCGAAAAGTGCGCAGAATACACCTTTAAATGTATTTTTTTCTTTATACACATGGGACGCGGCCTGGGTGCGACGTGCCTTCAGAGGTTTGTTGAACAGACAGGCTCCTCCCCCGCTGTTGAGGAAGTCGTGAAACTCCTCCACGTTGCAGTCGGAGAACCTCTTGGGCAGGTAGAAGCTGTTCAACAGAACCATATGATGAGGTTACTGCGGCGACAGAGTGGGCGGGGCCATCACAGAAGATCAGCTAAAGATGAGAGGGTTCCATTCCCCCGAAACAAGACGTCTCAAACCTCACACTTCATCTCAGAGCTACAGGAGCTGTTTGTGTCATATTGAATAGAGTTTGCACTTGGTGTTTTCACGACAGATACTCACAGTTGGGAGGATCCTTACTATAACATGGAGGCGGATATGCAGTTCAGCTAACACTGCCGGACATGGATGGAGGAGTAAATGAATCTAAGATGGATTCATCCTAGAAATTAACCTGCACGCTGCGGATGAGGATTCACTGATCCACTGTTATTGCATCATTATTTCACACTGAGCCCAAACTCCATTGACGGCATCATTCGCTTTTAAAGGTGCATTAGGCAACTTTAAAAAAAAAAAGAAAATCTGTTTTTGACATCAGCAGGTACGATTGGTCTCCTCTACCAGCCTGTGATCAACTGTCGTACTCAGTTGTGTATTCAGCTCTGTGCCTGACTATGGGGATCTGGGCGTGGTCCAGAGCAGGGGTGGGGGTGAGTGACTTCATGGCCGGTTAGCTCAGTTGGTTAGAGCGTGGTGCTAATAACGCCAAGGTCGCGGGTTTGATCCCCGTACGGGCCACTGTCTCTTTGCTGATTCTACAGAGTTAAACAAACAGTGATTGTTCACCTCAGCTGTTGTCATGACAACGTGGAACACTTGATGGGATCTTAGATCTTGAATGTCGTAACGACACACACAGAGGATTGTAAACAAAATCAGCCGTGACAGAACTTTAAACTTCATGTCATCAAATCATCCAATTCTATCACAGGGAGCTGTGGCTGAGGGGAGAGAGGAAGTGTCCTTTAACCAGAAGGCCGGAGGTTCAATTCCCGCCTTTCCCACAATGCAAATGTGTCTTTGAACGAGACATTTCTACATTACTATTCATTTTGTCAATGCTCACTAAACCCCAATGACCACAGCTGCGCAAGTGAGCAACAGAATGCTGACTGCACTACCACTTCACCACCACAGGTGTCACCATAAACAACTTTTAACTTGTTTTTGTCCCTTAATGCACCTTTAAATAATGCAAAGTGATGATTTCAATCAACAGATCCATCACAGAGGTCCAGTTTTCCCTCTGATGCCGTTAAAACAGGATCGACCGAGCCAGAGCGAGCGGCTCTTCAGCGTCATCACCGTGATTTCACCGAGAGCTCGAGTCTGAAGAGGCTCCGGACTGAGTCCGGACACGATGCAATAACAGAGAGACTGTGTAGGAGGCTGTGAGAGGTCATTGCTCCTTGACGTGTGAGGCGACTAAACTACAGAGATGTATGAACACGCACTAATGATGCTGGGATGGAGGATGAGGCACACTACAATATCTGAGGGAGGTTCCCAGGTTTAAAGTCGCTGTGTGGGATCGTTGTGATGAAATTTGGGATGAATCCTGTCAACATCTTGTAGTGTCCAACAGTAAGAAGATGTGAGGCAGAGATGGAGCCAAAATAATCACAGTCCTCTCTGGACTGACGTCACTACACAGCCACAATAAAGACTTTTCATTTCACAGCACATAGAGGAGCACGAGATCAAAATATGTATTTCAAAGGAATGTCAGAATACAGTGTAAATATTGCTGCAAATGCAGTAAATGTTTGTTTGTTCAGAAAAACATGTGGACATTTCTAGAGGAGGGTTTAATTGGATAAAGGTATAATATGTAGGATTTGTGGGATGGGGCTTTTAAAGACTCCAGCAGAAGATGATCACTCCTGTGATTTTTAATGTGGTTTCATAAGGTAAATATTAGGCCTTAGTCTAAAGGTGGTCAAATGACTAAAATTTCATGAAATAAAAAATAAAACAGTAATAATAAAAATGACAATAATAATAATAACAACAACAACAATGATAATAGTCGTGGTAGTAGTAGTAGTGAAAAATCCTACGGACTATACCTTTAAAATATGCAGATTCATGTCCACAACATCAATGTCCATTTTCACTTATATTTACACATGTATTGCTGCATCAACTGTGCCTTTAAAATACATATTTTGTCCAACATCTTTCATGGAGAAGACAAAGTAAAAGAATAGGCGATAAAAAAATACACATAACAATTCAAAATCCTAACTCAACCCTGATTTGACAGTGAATTGTGCCTCTTATTTCTCTAAATACTGTGTTTTATAAGGTTTAGTTAGGATTTACAATGCCTGTGATAAGCTGCTACACACACTGCGCAGGAATACACACACAGATAAGAACACATAAGTCAACACACACACACACACACACACACACACACACACACACACACACACAAGAGCTAAACCCTGTGAAGAAATGTGAAATAGTTAGTAGTAGTCGTAGTAATAGTATTATTAGTAGTATTAGTAAGAGTCAGGAGATCAGACATGCAGGTGCTGAGGGATAAAAAGAAACTTCTGTCAATGGACATGACTGAGGTCGCTCATTGAACACAAGTGTCTGAAATACCATTGACTGTGTTTTAGAGAATACGGACAGATCTGGATCCATTCACAGAGGACAGAGCTCAGAGACCCCGTCCTCTGTCATGTGACCTCAGGATCCCGTGGTTGCTTTATTATGGAAACCAATAGAGCGGGATCTGGACAGGGAGTGTCGGGGGGGGGGGGGGGGGGGGGGGGGGGGAGTCGAGGTGTTTAGTTAAAGGGAAATGCAGGAGACAAATATTGGCCTGAGATGAGAATGACATTGCAGACTGTTTCAATCGGTTAGACATGAAGGAAAAGAAGTGATGAAAAGTCCCGACTTTTTAAAAACCCCATAATCAATCATCAATTAATCTCTCCATCAGCCGGTGACGTCGACTACAAACTGAAGAATTCACATCAACTACATGTGAGGTTGTACTGAAATGATATTGAAAAATACAGCCGGTGCGTGATTTAAAAAATACCCAAAAAAAACAGAAAGAGACATCAGGCTGTATTTGCTCATATCATTTGAATAAAAAAGAGAAGCCAGGGGGCGCCACATGGGCCGGAGTGCTGTCAGATGAAAATGGGGAAAGGTTGTGATGGCTGACAACCCCTCTGAGGCAGCCGCTCGGTTCAGATCAGCACAGGCAACGTTCTAGTCAAGCTTCTGCTCACCTGCTGTCCCATTCGGGATAGAGGGGGAACGTGAGAAGTATTTAAGAAGAGGGGTATACACACACAACACAACACAACACAACACAACACAACACAACACAACACAACACACACTGACACAACGTAACACGGCACAGTCACTCACAACACACCCCTGTCACACACTTACGCTCCCACAAACTATCGTGACACACAGAATATACAAGGATTGTTTCATAATCATAACAAACATCACACTATGTAATACTGAGGGGAGATCAGGGAAGTTACAAATACACACCGACACCTAGTGGTCACCTCTAACACTACAACAACACTGCACCACATGGAAACACTTGCATAAACACTATACTATAGTGCACTGATAAAAAAGATTCTGCTTCACGTTCTTCAAAAGGATGAGGCCATTTTTTGCGTTGACTTTTTGTTTTGATCATTTGTATGAATAATAAACAATTAATAGATAATAAATGGCTCACTAGAGAATGTGAGTAAATACAACTTAATAGAAGAAAATGGAGAAAAAATAAGATACTACTTTGCTTTCACAATACTGGAATTTGAAACTATTAGAAACAAACAGACAAAAAGTCATTTATTATGTTTACTAAGTCAGTTATTTTCAGTAGATTGAGCAGAACGTTTTTATTAGTGTAATGACGAACGATAAAACATTGTGGACTTACAATATTGAATCTAACACTGATGATGATGTCATCCAAGTTTGTGTAGGAAAATATGACTATGATTAACTCCTCGCTATAATTCTATTTTTTTTTTTTTTTACCGAAACCATTTGGATCTCAAATGTAGATTTTGTCATAAAATAAGTTTTGGGAACAGTTGATGATGAATAAGAAAAACTGTAATTTAACAGTAACTTACCCAACATCATCCATGATACAGCCTGACCAGCGATCATCACACTTGCATTCACCTTTAGAAAAATACACTTTCCTCACTTTACGCACAAACATGAATGTACAAGTTAATTGTGTACTAAAAACACTGATAGATTTATGTTAATGAGCGTACCATTGAGGATCCTCTTCTTGTCTGAGAAGATTCCGATGTTCTGTCCGAGAGACTGAGCGAGAGTTATGGCCATCTCATCTGTTTTCCCGTACTAACGGAGACACAGACAGAGACAGGCGTTACAGGCACTGCCCTTTCAAAGAAACGACAATAACAACAAATAACTATCAATGTCTCACCTCGTTGACTCCGCCCCCTTTGGTGAGAGAGCAAACTCCTCCCATGTAGGAAGCTCCGCCCCAGCTGCTGTGAAAGCGATTCCCTCTGAGGAAACAAAAATGAACGGAATCTTCTGAAAAGATGCTCAGCACCAATTTGTTGATTCGAGATTCTGTTTTTTTTACTTACGAGAAGAGGTGAACAGAGTCGCATCTCTCCTTGATGAAGTCTTTCCTGTACTTCATGAACTCCCTCAGGGTCACCATGGGGTCGTCGTCGATGTTGAACTTGTTGTCCGCAGACCAGGTGTCCATGGCGACCAGCACAATCCGAGTGTTGAGCTGTTCCTTGAAGATCTGGAGGGAGGTCGGGATAAACAAATACCCGTTATTAACTGCGCGTGTTGCCTTTTAAAGGTCTGCTTGGTTCCATGGAGAACCGACACATGACACGGCCTGATCCTCATCAACAGTGACAGGCGTGTTTCAGGGCCGTCATCGCCTTCAATCGCTCATTATAACAGCACCAGTCAGCGTGATTAGCGCGATCAAGCGCATGGGAGGCGGCGAGACGGAGTCAGCCGGCGACACCGTCTGAAGGACAAAGTGGGAGGAGATGATGATGTTTACTCTAGAAAATGGAAGTGGACTGAGGACCTGAGACCTGAGGAGGAGGAGGAGGAAAGTGGAAGAAGAACCAGACCTCCTTTGCTCGATTTTTGGGGTCGTACGTTTTAATTGGTGTCACTGTACTGGAACGAGTGTCCTCACTAGTTTCCTCATAAAAGCTCAGACTGCTCTGATTGGCCGGACGGCTCAGTCTCTTGTGACTGGCCAACTGCACCCGGCTGATGCCGGAAGTGTTTTGCACACTGACCAATCAGATGCCGATCCCCAAACCGGAAAGGGGAGTGGAATGAACATGTGGATGGGGCGTTTCAGCGGCTTCTGAAAAAAGGGTTATCTGCCATAAATAGCGCCCCCTGCTGCAGAACGCTAACACGACTGCATATACAGTTCACCCATGACTTTCACCCAGCAGCTCAGTCAGAAGGGACGTGGGCTTGGAAGCGGAAGGTCGCTGGTTCAAGTCCTGTACGGACTAAGTGGACTGGTAGTGTAGACTGTTAAGTGAGCACTGCAGAGGTGTGTGTGTGTGTGTGTTCAAAATGACAACAGAGTGAGCAATGACATTTCCCCACTAGATAAAATGGAGGTTGTATCTTTTTGACAGAGTCCACTTTGCAGTGTCTCTCTGGATGCGATGTCCCTGTGCATGTGGCCTCTGTGCGCTGGGAGCGCGGCTCACACCGGGGGAGAGAGACAAATCTGTTTGCACATGGAAATCAATGTGTGCTTCCCAAATAGAGTCGGCTTCATACGATCATCTTCAAGGACAGCACTCGAACGCGCGACCTTCCTGCAGCCTCACCCTCCTATCGGCTTACTGACGTGACCCTGCAGCAGGTCAGATTTCTGTTACACGGCGACACACAGATGTCGCCGCGAGTCATTTCAAAAGAAAACAAAAAGAAATGTCTGCCCCGGCACTGTTGGAATGTCAGCGCCTCCATCTCAAGCTGAAATGTGGAGACTCGTCAGTGACGGTGAGGTTTTAAATGGACAGAGTGGAGCAGCTGGTTAAAGGGGGGAATGGGTGCAGTGTGAGCTCAGCTTGAATTCATGATGTGAGTGCCTGTGGTGAGCTTTCCAAGAAGAGGATCAATACAATTCTTACCATGTCAGCCATATTGACCACTGACTTAGCATAGTTATTCGTGTGACCAACGGAAAGCCGATGCTTCTTATACTGGAGGAGAGAGAGCGGGAGGCGGTGGGGGGGGGGGGGGGGGGGGGGGGGGGGGGGGGGGGGGGGGGGGGGGGGGACGCATGAGATTCATGAGCTGGAACAAATTCATTTCGAGCCATTTCAGGATATGAAAGGAGCGTTTGATTCGCTCTAAATATCACTGTCACCGTAAGAAAAGCAGAATGAGTCCCAAAGGACCTTTGTTGGGCATATTTGGATTAAAAACATTTTGTGTTTCATGCACAATATTCAACTTTTTTTTTAAATGACTCAGCAGTGCACACTATGTTTACATGCTGACTCTGGAGCCACTCAGCAAAATACTGTACATCGTCAATAATATTCTGTAGATTTCACTTAATGAAAACATTTGGAGCCAAAACGAGCTGATGATGAAATCAAATATATTTCCTGTCCAAGGAGAGCCTCACAGGACATATTGAAAATCTTAAAATAATATAAATCGTTAAAATAAATAATAAATCCAAGAATTGCACGGTACTTTATGGGTATTTGCAGTGTTTTCTATCATAACTCGTGTAACATCTAATATTTCAAACATTCACTGCTTTAGGTGTCGCTCTCTGAATCATCATCCCCATCCATAACTTACCATTAAGTGGTCGTTGATCACCATCAGCTCTATGTATTTGATCTCATCCTCCACACTGCGCGTCACATGTGGAGCCTGACAGGAGACAACACCTCATTTAATCACATACACACTCAGGTTTCTCTCTCAGATCTATTCAAGCAGGACTGAGCACATCACTGAGGATTTCAGAGGAGCACACGCACCTTCACACAACCAACACACACACACACACACACACACACACACACACACACACACACCTTCACACAACACACACACACACACAATAAACACAGGGATCAACTCTTGGCTCCTGCATCACCAAGAGATGACAAATCTATTATTTAAAGATTTTTTCCAAAGCAGGTGTTTGTTTTCTAAATGAATGAGATTGAGTCCAATGACTAAGAGATTGCACATAAGAGACTGTCAGCAAAATAGCCGATGATGAATAAGAGGAGGAGGAGGAGGAGAGATGTTGGGTGGAAACTTTGATGGAAACCATGATGATGAGGTCGTACCTGTCTCTTTTTCCTCTTATGCACAATTTTTGATCCGGGGAACGGAGGACTAGGAAACGGAGGCTCCGGCACGTCACCTTGGAAACACCAACATTTATAGCTTTCAGCACACAGTTTCCATCTATTGAATAAATGTGCATCACCAAACGTCAAAATGTGCCCTTAGTCAGAATCTCACCATTGAGTAGGTCTGGAAATCCGTCCCCTTCTGCAGATTTATATATCAGGTGAACATAGACATCGCCCTGGAAGACACAAAATGACAATCTCAATTTCGTCATTATATGTTCATTAAAAAGGCCTGAATAATTATTCTACATTGCATTCCATTCCATATTTGCATCTGAATTTTACACAATGGACCTTTAACCTACTTTTTGGACTCAAGAGACTCGGTCTCTGGAGCTAGTTTTACATTTCCTATCAATTGTTATTGTGTTTTCTTCAATTATATCTTAGTCTGCCTAGAATTACTAGCGGACGCCTGCCAATTGTTGCTGGTAAATA
Source organism: Chascanopsetta lugubris (assembly GCA_016785325.1). Classification (NCBI taxonomy): domain Eukaryota; kingdom Metazoa; phylum Chordata; class Actinopteri; order Pleuronectiformes; family Bothidae; genus Chascanopsetta; species Chascanopsetta lugubris. The sequence goes on along the minus strand of JAFBJT010107912.1, from coordinate 22,789 downwards.
AGAGCTAGGCAGCAGAGAAGGGTGAATAGAACCTGTGAGTCAGCGCAGAGGGCGAACACCCCTCTCAGTCTCCGGGGCTACATCCTGTTTACGCTTGTATTTACTGTACCTCGGTGAAATCGCACCGTGTGTCTTTGTGGAGGAAAACATCGCCTAAAATGTCACCTTGTCATCTTTAAACACGATCCATCCGCTGGAAACAAACGGTACCGTAGCTTTTGATGTTATATTTATCGTATTTTGTGCTAATTTCGACTCCGCAGTCCGAACGCAACAGGTTGCTGTGATGCTAACTTTGTGTGCTAACTACTTTGAACCAGCTGCTTAGCGTAACAAGCTAATTAGCCAACAACTCGTTTGTATCTGTTTCATGTTACGACGACGTGTTTTCATTAAGACGAACACATTTGTACGTTTACGTTATCGTTGTACGCGATGAGCTAGTAAGTCAAGGGGGTAGGACTGACTGTAGCACTATAAATCACTTAGATAGTTAGCTTAGCTGGCTAGGCTAACTTCAAGGCTAATGACTGTAATTACAGTTTGTCAAACATTCAGCTATCGTTGGATACTGATACTTCTTACTGCAAGAGGGCTGACTAATATAGGTAATTCGAAGCCATTGCTGATTGCTGTAACATTCACCGACTGGCATTTATGACATTAAATACTCGTTAACTCTAAAGGAGTAAACGGTGCATGGTGTCCTTAATATTCGCAGGTTTCCTCTCATCTGCTCAGTTTGTGAGTTAGTAAGTTTTCACGTGACAGTCGCTGGTGCATTTTTAAGATCCTGTCGAAGCAGGTTAAAGTCACAGCTGCGAGCGTATTGTTATCTCTATAAAGCTCAAGTGTGTAACTCCATTGTTAATTGTGTAAGCACACAGTCTTTCCACTGCAGCACAGACTCTCTCGCTCTGTAACCTCAGCCGTCAAGTCTTCCCTCTGTGTTTGCCAATGAAATGAGAGCATTGTTTCTCTGGGACAGCAGATAGTGGGTCAGCTACACGTTGGTGAATACAGGGGGGTTGCCCATAGCTAGGTCAGCCCGTGGCACACTTAGCTTACTTTGGTAGTAATGGGGCCATTCGATAAACTTCTGGAACCACACCTCCTCGCCACGATTAGTTGAATATAAAGTTGAAATATATATATTTTTTTAATTGAGTATGTCAAGGCCCTGTTGATGCCTAACCGCTCCTCACTTCCTCTGTTCAAACAGGAACTCAGCGCCAGCGGCCATGTCGTGCCGGGACATCCACGCCACCAACGCGTTCTCCTTCATCATCGCCTTTCTGTCGGTGGGGGGGCTCGCAGTGGCCACTTTGATCCCACAGTGGAGAATAACCAGACTAGTCACCTTCAACCGCAACGCGAAGAACATCAGCGTGTACGATGGGCTGTGGTCCAAATGTGTGAAACAAGATGGCTACTCGGGATGCTACTTCTATGACGCTGAGGTATTACTCCTAACATTCTGCTCCCCTTTCTTCCCCTTTCTTTTATGACACTGTCCTAACACAAGTCATGCTTTCCCATGTTGGCAGTGGTACTCCAAAGTGGACCAGCTCGACGTGCGGCTCCTGCAGTTCTGCCTGCCGACAGGTCTGCTGTTCGGCTCTCTAGCTTTGCTGCTGTGCACGACGGGGATGTGCAAGACCTGCTGCTGCTCAGACAAGCCCGAGCCGGACATTAAGACGCTCAAATTCCTGGTTAACAGCGCGGGGTGTCACCTCGTGGCTGCGATGTTCTTATTCATGGGTGGAGCTATCGCCATGGCACCCTCCATTTGGTTCCTGTTCCGCACCAAGGCCTTGAACGACCGATACGACACGATTTTCTCGGACGGATTTGCTGTGTATGTGGCAATAGGCTGCTCCGGAGGCCTGATGCTGGCTGCCCTGATGATGTTCATGTGGTACTGCATGTGTAAAAAGTTGCCCTCACCCTTCTGGTTGCCTCTGCCGTCCATGTCGACCTCTATGTCAACTCAGCCTCTTACCGCCAACGGATACCCTCCCTCGCCGGTGTACGGCCCTCAGCCCTTCCCACCACAGGCCTTTCCCCCCACGGTCATCGAGACCCAACAGTATGTGCCAACCCATGGCTATGCACAAAGTGTGGTTGCCCCTGCGCCTACACAGGTGTACCTGTCTCAGATCTCCGCTCCGGATGGGTACGGGTCAGAAGTGGGAGGAGCTCAGGCCTACAGCTACGCGCCCTCGCAGAGCTACGCTCCGTCTCAGAGTTACGCTCCGTCTCAGAGCTACGCACCCTCCCAGAGCTACGCTCCGTCTCAGGGCTACGCCTCCAGCTACGCAGGCCAGCGCTACTCCACCCGATCACGCATGTCTGCCATCGAGATCGACATTCCCGTGCTCACACAAGGCGAGTAAGCGAGGAGACGCCACGAGGCCTTTTGTCCTTAAACTTGATTTAGGTTAGAAACTAACTAAACTAAAGTTTGACAGATGGAAGTTAATGACATGAAAACATTTTTCAATCTTTTAGTTTCAGGAATACAGTCCATTAAATCCACGCCTGTTTATGGATGATGAGAAACTGTAAAATGAGACCTGAAGGTACCAATATGAAGGATAATATTTTTTTTTATTTAAAATATA
>JAFBJT010107911.1:154298-186194 GCA_016785325.1 Chascanopsetta lugubris | reverse complement strand
GGATGAATCTCAGAGGGGCTCTCTGCCATCACAAGATTTAGCTTTGCTCTATTATGGATCGCGCGGCTGAATAATGTAAACGTCAGGCTGGAGAGGCGGCTGCCGGCGCCACGTGAGGCTTCTGCTGGTTGATATTTATATCGTTGGTGTGGAAGAGGGGGGGGGGGGCGGGCGGGGGGGGGGGGGGGGGGCTCTCTGAAGGCCTCAGGAAACGCTTGGTGGAAAGACACCCCCCCCCCCCGACTCTCACTCTCCCCGTACAGGGTCATCAGTTCATCCATTCATCATCCCATCCTCTCAACCCCTCCACTCATTTGTCAATTTGTTCCCCATAATACCCAATTGATCAATATTCAATTCAAATGAATCACATATGTTTTTGTTCCTGTCCTCACACATAAATTCCTGCATACTGCGTCTTTGTGTTCAGACCCGGCCATTTAGACGCCATTTTGTTCGGCCCCTGATGAACAGCCGGGGGGTTTGGACGTCGGACAGTCGAGCCACACAAACCCTGTGACGCCCAACAGACTCAAAGTCACACGGGAAACCACTGATAGGAAGCATTGCCTCGTTTAGCCCCTCGTCGGGCTAAATGACACGGCCGATGCTCGACAGAACAGCAAAAACAATGTCTGATAACAAATGATGCTGGGTGTTTTCCCATCTTCAACATGCTCTTCATGCATGACCTGTGTGACACCTGCACAGAACAGACCTCCGCAATCACAAGCAGAGCACTTTCACCGGGATCTGTGGATCTGCGGGGATTTTTGTGGATGTTGGAGACGAGGTCAGAGTTCTGCTTTTGGGTTGTGAGCGTCACTCCAAAGAGAAGCCAACACAGAGGAACTGAATTCCCAGCCTCCATGATACAGACATAAAACACACAGTGGTCACTGGTTGACTCATGAGATCTTTGGAGGTGTTAGTGTTTGAAAGAGCGCTGGGGGATGTAGGACTGGATTGTCCTCTGATTGATAGAACAATATGATATGGCCTCATTAACTCTCCTCCAGTGAATAAAGGTGCCCCTCAGGTGCCCCTCCAATGGGAAATCACCACATGGCCCACCCACCTTGGAGGATCATTTTGCCTCCACACTCCTCTGTAACTCTAACTCTGAGGCTCGATCACAGAGCAGGTTCCCTTTTTATTGATCTATTTTTAATCCTGCCCCTCAAACATCTGTTGTCCGCCATTGACGGTGATTTTCCAGCAGGGGGCGCCACCCTTCGAAAAAAAACACCAGTCATTGTGGCCTGTATAGATCATGATGGCTGACGTGATACAACGCGGTCTGGTCTGCGCAGACTTCATGTGAATGGTATCGTTAGATAGAACATCTTTGATGCTGTTGCTTGGAAACAAAGGTCTCGTCGGACAAAACTTGAGCCCAAAGCAGGTTTTATTCATGTCGAGGTTTTTCACTCTCCGAGGCTCATGAAGGGTTGTCTTCTTATTAGACACGTCTTCAGCGCTTTCATTGTTATTGTCTCCAGACATGAAAGAGCTGTCTGTCTGCGCTCGTCAGAGCTCAGATCAGAGCCCTGCCGTCTTTTGATAAGGACGTTCGGGGGGAAGCTCCACATGTGCTCACAGAGGCTCCTCGAGCTCAGCCGTCCCCCCACAGGTGTCCTTCAAAGTCCATGTGTGGAGCAGGTGCTCGGTTCTCTTTTGTTCAACTCACGCCTTCATCTGTCTCACCAACAGTCCTCCCTCACTCCCCTTTAGCTTCCTCCCCTCCATCCACACTCTCCTCCTTTGTTTCTGCTGCTTCCCGGGCTCACCCCGTGGTTCAGTCTTTGAAGTTGACATATCAGAGGAACATATAGCAAGCTGACTCTCTATACGTCTGTGCCTGCCATACATTCTACGTATACCGTCGTATTCCCCCTCCTTGTTCTTCCGAAGGATCCTGCTCCCCTGATGTCCTCTTTGGAAGCTGTATTCCCTGGATGAGGGGATCCTGCAGCATATCCGTCGCTCTCTCCTCAAAATGAGGGTCAGTGCGCACAGATCCCTGAGTGCTCTCTAAACCCACTGCATATTCCAAGGGTCCCGGCAGATGCCCCGGATGCTGTAGCCATGTGGTCTTTAATTGTGCCTGTTGGTGGTTCTCCGCGCTCTCGCTCCCGTGCCCATGTCTCCCTCTGTCGTTCGCCCCCTTGCCGTCGTTCTCAATCTCTGTCTTTCTTTGTTCATGCCGGCTTTGCTCCCCCGGTGCGAACACATGCATCCGAGGGATTGGGCACTCGCGAGAGGAAGTGGGGTAATTTTCCACCGCTGCGTGTGGTCGTTAGCATCTGGTTCGCTTTCCTCGGGTCTCTGTGCTGCTCTCTGTGGACCTCCCGCAGCCCCCCGCCCCCCCCACCAACTATATTCAAGCAGTGTTATTGACACCGTGTATTTCTCATTCTCGTTCATTGGCTCTCTCAGCTTCTATCGGTTCATCACTCAGAGCTTCACCCACAGTCTGACTCCGTGTGAAAGTATTTCCCACCATGAGAAAACTGCCGGAGGTGGTTGTACATCACTCATTTACAGTTTCTTCCAGTGGCGCTGCATCGGCCAATGGGAGGACTGAGAGAAAGGGTCATGTCATGTCATCCTCTGCTGCTTATCCAGTATTCTGGGTCATGGGGTATTTCTGCCAGTCTGCATAGGGCCTTTGTAGGGGTATCAGGGCCAGTGACACGGCAACAGGGCCCGAGTGGGATTTAAACCCGTGACCTTTGCTTCCGAAGGCACCTGCTCTAACCACTGAGCCACTGTCACCCTCGAGAGAAAGTAAGGTGAAGTCGTCAAATCAGCGTGTGATTTCAGCACCATGGACAGCGCCATGTGTTACCCCGCTTCGTCCACGTGCCCCTGTGCTTTGCCGTATGGCTGCTCCGTGTATGAAGGAGGTGTTTCTACATCAAAGACCCGGGGCAACGAGCTCCACTCATCAAAGTCCCGGGGCAACGAGCTCCACTCATCAAAGTCCCGGGGCAACGAGCTCCACTCGTCGAAGACCACCCTCTCAGAGCCTCGTCTTCAGTTTTCATCTCACCTTCCGTTCCAGCCCACGTCAGAATCGGACACGCGAGTGAGCGGGACAATTTAATCCGAGGACCAATCACAAGAGACAGAGCCCGCTGACCAATCAGAGCAGTATAGATGTTTTTTTTGAGAGGGAAGGGGCAGGAGTTCTGTAGTGCCCCCTCAATGAGAAAATGAAAACAAGAGCCGGAGCGGTGAGGGCTACGAGGGAAGTCAAGCATTTGCTTATTATCTAAGACTGTCAACCTGTTCTAATAGTGGCACTAATTAAAATGTCTGATGATAAAAGAATAACATATTTTCCCCCCCCCCCCCCCCCCCCGGCTAACAGCGCCAGATCACAACAGACATCATTTAAACTGACCTTTCCGATATAGAAAAGGTTGTTGACCTGCTTTACTTGTTTTATGATCAGACATTTTAATTAGTGGCAGAACTAGAACAGGTTGACAGTCTTATTCAAAATGAACATTAAGTTGTCTCTTAGGCTTTTAGTTACATGCATTGATCATTCAGAACAAGCATTCGCACCAGCCCAACTGGCGCAGAGTCCATGTTTTATGCAATAAGAAATCACAGTGTCTGTTTTCGTTGAAATAACATGATGATGTGACTCTGAGTTTGTGATCATTCACATATAGAACATCTATCCAGTGCACAGCTGAATCCCGGGTTTGTTACTACAAAGCCATTTCCATTGGAGTCATGTGCTTATAGTATATTTTTCCTGTTCATCAATGACCAGTGGTAACACTCTTGACTGTTCATGAGGGAAAACAGTGAATTACAACACACATATTGTGATTTAATTCAAAAGTAAGAAATAGATGAAATCATTTTGAATTTATAATTTCTGGGATTATTTTTTGTGGATTGGAGAAGGGATCTGCAGCCACAGGCTATGTTATTGACCTTTTTCCCTCCTCTAATAATTTAGGTTTTATTTTGATAATGGTTTTCTCCCCCAAAGTCGAATTTCTCCGAAGCAAATATTCCTGTCCTGTGCTTTGTCTGTTGTCAAGATAAAGTTTTTATTTATGATTTTTTATTTCGCTGACTCCAGTGGTTCTGGTACTGGTTCTTACCCATCGATTCAAGAGTGTGGACTTTCATTCTCAGAGCATTATTTCCTCATTTCACACTCAGTTATTTGCATGAAATGAATCAAATAAGCTCGGCTCATATGCAAAGGCCCTCAGCCTCTGCTCAAGACTGTTTGTTGTTTGTTTGTTTGTTTGTTTGTGCTGTTGCTGCATAAATCAGCCTCCAGCATAATGAGAAAACAAAGCAATAATATTTTACTCACACTTTTTGCTTTGATAGTTAAATCGATTTAATTTCTTTGGAACACGGTTGACTATAGGTAGTGTGACAAATATAGTGACACCTGGTGGCTGAGAGTAATGAAAAGAATGTGTACATTTTGGTATTATGCACAATAAACATCAGAGAAATATCACTATACCTGTACTGTGCTATATAAACCTGCGAACCAGAAGAGAACTCAAAGGTCTTTGTTTAAAACAAGACAAGACATGCAGCGAATGTTAAAAGACTCGCATCCCATATGCCTTCACAACTCAAGGCATTTAAATAAGATATGGTAAATAATAATATGGTGCCGAACAAATGATTGCCACTAAAAGAATTCATCAACAGTCTCAGGTATGGAGAAAACATTGTGGCCTCTCCATATTCTATCTGGGACAGGGGAACTTCTCATGTAATGATGCAGAGCTTTAACACAAACACCCGCTCACTCCTGCAGGCCTCCGGTCTGCCGAGCAAGTTGGAGCCGTGCAGTCTGTGAAATAATCAAGATAAACCTCAGGTGCTTTTGTTTATGTTTCCATGTAATAAGAGAAAAAAAAAATGTGTTGATTTATGAAGCGGGAGACAAAAGATGTCTGCGCATCCGATCGGCCTTGTACAAACGTTCGTATTCGCCGTGCGACATTTTGCGTCCCGAGTCCGTCGTCTCGTCTGAAGGGAGGTCGTTCAAACTGTGGGATGAAGTCATTCAAAAGTCTGGAGTTCGTGTGCTGTCATGGGTCTTGAGGTCTCTGTCCAACAGCTCAAGTTTGGATGAGGATGCATTTTCACACTCTCTCATTAATCAGGCCTGGTCGCGCGCCATTTTGCGCTCCTGTCCATGACTGAGGCTTCAGTCCTACGTCCTACTCATTCTCCTCTGCACTGACATTCTCTATCTCTGTTAGAAGATGTGAATTGAGAACAATTATCCTGATTATACTCACAATTAAACTACCAATATATTATTATACTACCAGTGACCAATTATACCAATTATACTAACAATTATACTATGAAAGTGCAATCACCCGATTTTACAAACGATCCATGTGGGTGAGAACAAGCTCTTTATATTCACCTCGGGCGCAGATCTGCAGGCCTCCATGTTGCCCCACCATGTTGTTATGGCCGTCAGGAATGTGCAAACTCAGCACCTTTTCACTTTGAATCATAACTGAAGGCCCGGTGTGCACTCGAAAGGCTGAGGGCTAGTCGGCTGCAGCATGTCACTTTGCCACTGGGTGTCGTGAGATCCCACATTCTGTGCGTCTGCGCGCACCTGCACATGTTTGTGTGCCTGCTGACGCTCGGTCTTTGAATGCGGCTGCTCGCTCTTTGTTGCTCGGCCATCGGCACTCTCACCGTCTCTCTCCCACCATCCCACCATCCCACCACTCCAGCCTGTGTCCGGTAACACTTTGATAGACTCACCTGCGCGGAGGCGTAAACAGGTTCAGGCTGATCTCTCCCACGCACGTGCACATAAAGCACGGAGTTAATAACTGTCCGCCGCTGATACACGGCATTAACACTGAGAGAGGAGTCCGACACCAAGTCCACTCTAATTAATCCCAGGCCAGTTCGCTCCTTGATCCCTTTCACTCCTCCTCTCCCCATAAAGCGCATATCCCACCTCCTCGGTTTTTCTTTCTATTCCCATCTTACGCACATACCTGATTATCTTTAGATGTAAAGCCCTGTGTAGAAGTGACCTTTAATTTGCCGGGGATGCAATCTTCTTCCCTGCTTTCCGGCTTCCCTTCTGAGTGTGAGTGTGAGTGTGTGTGTGTGTGTGTGTGTGTGTATGTGTGTACTTCCTGCTTTGTGTTTTGCTGCCAATTGACCTGCAAACTTGGGCTGAATTCTGCAATGAAGTCCCCGAGCTTGCATTAGTATGATAGACTGGTTCCGTAGGCGCCGACACGACTCTGGCTTGCCCTTTGTTACGTTGCGTGTTATTTTGTTTGAAGGTTTAGCAAAGTGAAGTCACTGTCAGCTGTGGGCATCAGAGTTCAAAGCTGTGTGGTCGAGAGGTGATGACAGGACAAGGTTTGATTGTGACAGGAAATCATTGTGCTTTGATGAGACTCTCGAGTCATGTGCTTTTATTTTGAAATAATTGCACTTGTTGTAGCTTGTTGTTGTTGTCAGTATAAGGTTTGACCTTACTCTTCAGTGATTGGTTACAAACCTCTGACCTCTGACCTATGACCTCTGACCTATGACCTCTGACCTCTGACCGGTTTCTTTTCCTCTGCTCTTCTGTAGAGAACATGCTTAATGAGAAACATCCTGCATGTGCATGAATTTGACACGCAGAGATGATCACGATATGAATCCATCAGGCTCAATATTTTCCCAAATTGGAATTTAATCCCATAATAGCCCTGGATTAATCTTGTGCATATCTGTCTTTTAATTATTTACGGCTGCTAACATAAATGTCTTGGTGCTCGAGCCCGTTTTTTTCCGTTTCCTCCGTCAGGCATGATCCGCTCTGCGCATCATGTTTCACAGAGACCACATGTTTAGAAATTCATGAAGGTTCATGTCTTTCACAGAGGTCACTGAGCCTCTGAGACTCTCTTCTGATTGGCTGAGAGAGAGAAGAGCTACACTGACATGGTTGACAACTGTCTGGTTTCACTCTCTGGAACAGTGGTTCTCAACTGGTCTGGGTTTGTGACCCACCATCACCCCCAAAATGACAAGCCCAGATCACGGTGGATTTGTCATTTTAATCGAATAAATCTAATTAAAAACCACCTTAGGAACACAAGAGTACTTGTTTGTCGTTGTGGTCAATTAGCATATGTAAACAAACTTTGCTGGTTTTCTTCTGGCTGTGAAATGGCTCGTGTCTATTGACAGAACAGGACGTCATCGCCACCTTCTGTAACGATTGTGTCCTTTTTCGCAGAAGAAATCAACACAAACATGGAAATCCTGCGGAATCCACACGAGCTGAAGCGGTAATCCTCGTTCTGTGACGCTTCCGCGCTGATCACACCACCTCGCTGCGCCTGGTACCGGATTCTGTGAGTATTTACAATTACAAACGCCACCAAATCTATCACGTATATCACTTCTGAAAATATCCCTGATTCTTTTATCCGGACGCAATCAAACAGGTAGATACGTCTTATCTTGTTATGTTGACTCTGAATTTATGGAGTTGAAAGGTGAGATGACTTCATCACCAGTCATTATTGGCACCTACACCTCCCACATCATCAACCCCCACACACTCACATACACACACACACACCCACACACACACACACCCACACACACACACACCTTTGTTAGTATGTATCTGTAGCACTCCGTGTGGTCTGTGCACGTTTATTTCTGCAGTTAATTTCCTGCGCTCTCTGTCAGGACCCCCCCCCCCCTGAGTGACTTTATGCACGGACTCATTATGTTTTATTTTTAATTATAACTTTCCTCGCGTCTTTTTATACCCTGTGTTTCCTGTCTACCTACTTAGAGCCGCATGAAGCGGTGGCGCGTTCCTGCCGTGTAGTGCGACGCTAAAACAGTTCAGCTCACATCCACAGCCATAATCAGGGCGTTTCTCTGGGAACACGTCCCTTAACATTTGTGTCATAGATCATTGGAATGTCAGAGGAGGAACTATGGTACACACACACACACACACACCGTCGTGCTCTCCTGTGGTTTCTCATTGTACCGTATTATCTGCTGAGCACAGCATAAAGTCGTTTATAACCCAGCGCGTCATTGAGAGAACGTGTCGGGTCCAAGGAGAAACTCACAGAAATGGAGGACGGGGAGGAAGGAGTGTGTTTAGCGGCCCCTCGCTGACTTCAGCACCACGGACAGCACCGCGGGTTACAGGGGTCAGACGGGGCTTCGTTTCTGTTGCACCTCACCTGAAGTAAGACGTGTGGGTTTCTGTGAGTGATGTAGTAAATACAAACAAGTAAACAGTGAATTCTGTTTGTAGATCAGTTTCACTATGATTTTCATTGGACTCTGTGTATGAGCTAACGTCACTGCTACGTTCATGGACAGTGTGTGTGTTCGACCTCCTGCTCAAGCTGACTTCAGGTGGTCAGGGTCAGGAGGAGCTTTTGCTGCATCGGTTTGAAACAGCTGACCAATCACAGAAGACTTGGCCAGCTGACAAATCAGAGCAGTCTGGGCATTTCAATTTTGTTTCGAACTCAAAAGTAGATTTTTGTATTTTGACCAAGTGCCTCACAAATGAAATTGAATGAATACAGCTACAAAGCAACTGAGACCTTTCTTTTATCTGCTGAATTGAACACACACACACACACACACACACACACACACACACACACACACACACACACACACACACACACACACACACACACACACACACACACACACACAGCGGCTAAATCTGGTTTAGCGACCCGGTTAGCTGTGAATGCTGCTCCATGTTTCGGTGCCATGTTCAGTGTTTAGATGATGACTTTTCTGTTTTCTATTGAATTCAAAATAAGTTTTGATTTTTTCGCTGTTTGGACTGGGGGGCAAAGTCAGTGTTGTGTATCCCACCATGGGGTTGGAGATGAAACTGGATGCTCCCTCTCAGCCAGAGTTTTCCATTAACGTCAGAGAAAGCAGGAGCGGAAGAGGCATCATTAGATTTCTTCATTCGTCTCACACTGTGCTCTCGTCAGCGGTAAAGAATCAGAGCGTGGCTCAGTTGCATGCAAAGTGATTTGAACATAGCTGGAAATCCCACCTCAGTAAGTCACAGAGAACACATTGAACTCAGAATACGGGCTGGATCTCATCCTGTTTAAAACGGACGTAACCTGATCCAGACAAAACTCCGTTTGTAGCCCATCGTGATGATGAAGGCAGGTTCACAGAGAACCGCCCATGTGACATGTACAGCTCTGCTCGGTCGGAGCAGCATTCCGTGATGAAGGCTTCGTCCTGCCTGGATTGTAGTGACGCAGCAGACGGCGCGTCAGGCGCCACATCTGTCAGACGAGAAGAGAACATGGAGGCTGCAGTGACGCTCACTCGCTGACACTGACCAGTTGAAGCCTGGTGGGATGAATGTAGATTTCTGCTGAGGCTGCGAGTCGTAGAGTCACGAGCTCCAGTATGAATCCATTGATTCATTGATTCATTCATTCCCTTTGGCAACAGTCCAGGCTGCTGCCGGCGTAATGATGTGTGGGATGTTTTCTTCACACACGTCGGGCCTCACCCTCCACTGTAGTCTGACTGTTGTTGTACAACAAATGTTGTGTAACGAAAATTCGACTGGCAGAAGTAGAACACGGAGTGAGTGCGCTGAAGGAGTGAATTCAGTCAACAAGGAACGCGGCTCGAGGCTTTTATTATTTTCATTTGTAGAGAGAGTGGCGTACATTTCTCGGATGGTGAATCGCTGCTGAAGTGTCCATGGGTGGGAAGAGAAAGACCGAGAGCAGTAGCTCATCACTCTAGTGTTCAAAAGCGGTGTTACATGTAGATTTTTATGGGCAATTCTTGAATATTTCATTGAGAAAAAGGAAATGTGGCTTGTGTGAGACTCTCCACATGTTGCTGCTGTAAATGCGTCCTCTTCACTTCTTCGAGCAGTTGATTCCAACTCATAAAACAACCTCCGTCGAGTAAATGTCCCTGAGCAAACAACAGGCCGCGGAAAAGTGTTCGGCCTCCGTGGATCAGCATAATGTCTGAGGTGATGGTGAAGTGCCTCCAGTCTGATTATATTAAGTGAATGAATCAAAACACAGCTAAGTGTTTATGTCGGGATGAATGTGGCGGATATGAGCAGGTGCAGAGCCGTTAAAACACAGAATGAGCAGAGTTCATAAAAGGCACTGCCGGGGATGAGACCCCCATGGGGGGAGTGAGTGGATTAGTACACACTCGCGCACAGGCAGGGCCGGATCCTCTCTGGTACACGACCTCGGTGCTCCGGGCGATGGCGTTATCCTCTGCGCTGCCTCATTACTCGAGGAAAACAGAAGGTAGAAATCTGAGCAGTGTCTGATCTCAAGATAGAGGAGGATGAATCGATCGGATTTTCCAAAAACACTAATTAAATCTATAGAGGCTCCTCACAGACTGTCCTCGAATGCCCCCCCCCCCAGACCCGCCCCCAAAGCCCCCCCCCCCCCCCCCCGTGAGGGAGAGGACAGTATTCTGTATTTGGAAGTAAACAGGGCTCCTCATAGTAAACATCTCTGTATTTTCCAGCGTTGTGCTGCATTGGAGGGGTTTGGGTTAACGAGCAGCTGCTCGTTGAATATCAACCAAAGGAAACTGCTTGAATGTTTGCGAATATTTAAAAAAAAAAAAACAAGCTCACTTTTTGACTGTTGTTTGCGAAGCATAACGACAACATTTTTGTAAAGAACTGGTCTGGAATGTACAAACAAATCAACATTGGCACGAATTGAACCGGCTCTTTGAAGTGAAAGACAGGAGCCGGTTCCCCGTTGGGAGCCAATCGGGAGCCGATTAGTTATTTTCTCGTCTTTTTCCTGTGAAATCGGACGTGATTGGTCTGATTAAATACGATTTTGGGAGGAGTTACACACACACAGCAGAGCTATGCGCTAGAAAGGGAAAGGGAAATGAATTAAACAGAGAAAAGTGGAGACTGTGAATTGTAGCATCGTCCGTCCCCTCAGAGAGAAGCTCCTCCAAAACAGAGCTGATCATCCAGAACAGAAGGAGAAACAGGATCAACCCTCAAAGCTGAGGCTCTTGGTTTTATTTGAGGGAAAATCTTCACTAAAGACACAACCGTTGCCTGGATGCTGATTTTTCCTTTTGTTTGTGCACTTTTTGATTTATATGTGTTGTTGATGTTGTGTTGTTTGACTGTAAATAGTTTGAAATTTACAGGCAGAGATTTGACCTTGTTGTCTCTTTAGATGGGTCTTTGTTTTTGTCATATATAATATTTGGAGCAGTTTAATTGGGATTCAAATAAAGCCATTTAAATGATAAACATTTGATATAACGTACGTTTTTACATGCGTAATTAATTTTGCACAATCCACATAATTTGGTAATACGTTTATGCAACAAAATAAATCTGAGGAGCAGGCTGGCTTTTTTCAAACTGCTCAACAATACAGTTTTGTTTTTGTTGTTCATATTTTGTACTTTATTTATATGCTGCAAGTGTACAAACACAAAATCCTCCATACACGACCTTCAGGGATGATGAGAAATGAAAATTGGAGATGTGAGCTTTATGACCAGTAATCACCACATGCAGCCTCAGACTGACAGTGACAGCGGATGATTAATGCTGCTTCCCTCGACTGTAATTACAGTACGGAATGATCTCATGAGGGAGCACAGTGTCAAGGTGAGCCAGATGAAGCACCAACGCATATGAAGTGGTGGCGAGTAAAAAGAAGAAAATTAATAAATGTGTCCCTCAGAGGCAGATCATTCAAAACAGAAAGGAGAAACAGGATCAACCCCTCAAAGCTGGGGCACTTGGTTTTAGGTGAATGCCAATCTTTAATAAACCTCGGCCCCTCCCCCACCTCGTCTCAGCCAATCATGTTCATTCTGAACCCATAAGAGCCGTAAGCACTCTACAGCTCTCAGAGCGTGATGTCTGCCAAACTCCTGGTGCTGAAGAGCTCGGCCCAGTAGTTTGTCTTCCATTGGAATGAACCTACAGGCAACACTATCAAAAGGTTATTAACACCATCTCCAGCGTCACATTATATACCCTAATGTTTTTTTTTTTTTTACTATCGCAGGTCTATAAAATTTGATGTGAAGAAAGCATCTGTGCCAGTGACCAGGAATCAGGGTTGGGGTCACGCTCGGTGTTGGATCAGGGACAATGTTGTCGTGGTAATTTGCCTAATTTTCTCCTTCTCCACGTGAAACGAAGAGAAGCTCCCTCACTTTACTATCTGGTCAGTTTATCATCTTGATTCCAACAGTGAAAGCACACGAACGCACGCACGTGATTATGGAGTCGGACGCAGGCGCAGCCCCTGCCCTCTGCCTTGGTTGTTTCTCCAGATGGTCGCTGACTTGCGCCCATCGAACACTGCTCCTCTCCCTCTGTCCTCAAAGCGCTTTCCCGCTGCAGAACGTCTCCTGCTGACTTTTCCTGTAAAAACTCTGTTATCTCCAGGATGCAGAGCAGCTTTGGTCTTTTTCTTTTTTCTTTCTTTTCTGTCTTTTACTCATCAGTGTAACGCAGCGCTGCTTGTTGATCTCAGCTGGACTTAAAGAAACCCCCCCTTCCTGAAACGCTGCCTGAACTCCTCTGTCCTGGACCCTCGCTGGGGTCGGTTAAGCCAGTTTGGAGGGGAGAATTAGGAATGTGTGTAAAAAAAAAATTTTTTTTTAACCCCCCCCAGAACAGATCAAACCACAGTCAGCCTGCCAGGAGAAATGAAGGGATCATTTCTTATAGAAACGAGAATTTTATCGTCCAAGGGAGACAATTTGAGAGCAGCACCAACGGGCCGGCTGTAATCGAGGGTCACTCTCTGTGTTTGGCTGGAGTTTGACATCTGTTCTCATTGTGTCACTGGGATTTCCCGGGAGATTTCACTTGAAATCACACAGTCATCTTCAGTGGGAGTGTGACTCCTGATCCTCTCTCACTTTCACACCAGTTGCTGTGTCACACCGGCTACAGTCTGCTTTAATGTCAGTGTGCACCAGCTAGAGAGGTATTTCTTACTGTTGTAGTTTCTTCATGGATGGTGACCAAACACCATATGGCATAATACAAATAGATTAAAGCTGCGAATAGATATAAAACACTTATCGATCCACTAATAACATCTACAAATATGTGTGTATAGTTAGTTGAGGAGGTGCATTCATCTGATCTGATGGTTTCCTTGTACGTGCAGCTCGTTGCAGACTTGGAATAGTCTCACTAGACCCATTGTCTGGTGGTGGAGACCAAAACCTGAACAAAAAGATGGATAATAACAGTATCTGTCAGGAGGTGGGATCTGCTCATCTAATCTAATCTTCCTCTCTTCTCATTTACAGGGATTTAGCATTTTTATGTCTCAGATGTGCCTTTTCAGCTGAGTAGTAGTTTAAACATGGGAGATTTGAAATTCAAGACATTTGAAAATAATAACACATGTGATGAGCTGAGTGTGGCAGACCATGTTTCTGTCTGTGTCCTTGAATCAGAAACTGGAGTGCTCAGCAACTGGGTGAAATTCCAGTTCAAAACCATCATCCGACGTTTTGATGATTTGCATATTCTTATTTAATCAGTCGTGGACAAGCCAAAGACTTCTGACGAGGACGTTTGTGTATCTGAAGGTCATAAACTCTCCTAACCACATGGAAGGACACAGGGGACAAGGGATTTCCGCTTGGCAGGGACAGATGACTTCTTCACTAAATGGCAACGTGGTGCTTCAGCATCACATTGTGAAAAATTGTGAACATCGATGTAGAAATGATGTTAATTGCTCTCAAGACTTCTGAAACAGGAGACACATTTGTAAGAAGTTATTCAAATCATGGATTTAATATGAGTTAGAATCACAAGTTCAATTCGAGCAGTGACTTTCTAATCTTCAGTGGAGATAAGCCAGGTAGGGTGAACACGCTGTTTTCTAACTCTACACTGTAAACAAACAATTCTGCACAAAATGTCCTGCACACAATTAATAAAGTCTGACTTTGTTCTGTGGAACTATTTTAAGAAGGACACAGCAATGACAAGGAATGACTCTGAAGTGGCTCCACAGCAACAATACAAGACAAGCATTCAACATGAACAACATCAAAAACAGGCACTGCGAATAGAAACTAGCATCAGTTTAGCGTTATACATTTTCTTTTGCTATAATATCTAAAAATGTATGACTCACACTACTTGTATTTGAAGAGGCTGCAGCACTAACTTTATTCATTACAATGCAGCATGGGTGCATGTTTAATGAATCAAGACAGTGGAATTTGTCAGTGGGGATCGAGCCCTAATGTAAAATGCATCATGTGACCTATGTGCTGATCATCCACATGGAAAGTACAGTTCATGCCCCCAGAGTGTATCATCACACAAAGATCACTTGTTCTAGTATTAAATGACTACATGATGATTTCCGGAAGGGAAGGTCGTGGAGGAAGTATTGTTATAATTTGTCCGTCTCACTCTGTGTTGACACATTTCTTAACACAGTGTGAGTCAAAGCATTTGATTTCAGGATTATTCACATGACCCGTGGCTGTATTCTGCAGTCCTGCTGAGCACAGCAGCGCTGTACGAGATGGGGATGAAAATGGTCTTAATCCAGTTCCTGACTCGCTCCTCGCTCCTCGCAGAGCAGCAGTGTGGACTGATCCACGGCCCTGGGCTGAATAATGCATCTTAGCTGGAAGAGCAGGGCATTTGTTATTTCATGTGTGTATATACATGATCAGCAGCATTTCTTTACGCTGACAGTGAGGTCATTATTATGATTAGATCTCAGGTCATATTCGCTGCTGGGTTTATTGCGAGTTGCCATCGTTTTGGTTTTAAAGTTGGATTAAAGGTGGGTCTATGGCCTGATAGCTCTACAAATATCTAAATAAACCAAAACAATCTTTCATTCAAGGTCACCATTATTGGTTATTATATGCCGATGACATCAGTTCGTCATCATGACCTTCAGTTATTGTTGCGTCTTGTTATTTTATTTGTACTTCATTCTGTTTATTCGTATTGATATTTGTTTTTTGGGGGGATTTGTCTGTGCCCAGGCAGCTTGTGGCGAAACATGGGCCTTGTTGTCGGACAGGTGCAGAGGCGCGAGGCGGCAGTTCCCTTCCCGGTGGTGGGTTTTCCTCACGAGTCCCTTATTTGTTGGTGTGCGGCGTCACGGCTGCTTTGCATTCAGGCCCGTCCCCCTTTTTGAGCCCCTGCCGCCTCGATAAGTCCCAGCCCCGTCTTATCTTTCCTCTCTTCGCCAGGTGCCAAAGTGATATGATGCACTGAATCGTTGGCCCGACATATTACTTTTGGTTTGTTTGATTCATTTCCTTTTTGTTGACTAAACTTCTCTTTAACTTAAAAACCATGTCCGGCCCCGTGGTCAGTACGAACCTGTGTGTACCATTTAAAATCAGCGCTATATTTCCCAGGGGCGAAATTCCCCCCGGGGAATTGGCGACACCCCCACCCCCCGATCGCTCGCCACATACATACATGTGATGGATGGCACTGATGTGGAGGCCAACAGCGATCATCAGTGAGGAATCATCACTCTTTACGGAGACCAAGCAAGTGTGCAGCGGAGTATACTTTTAATTCCAGAGACAATTGGGCAAAATACTACAAGCTTGGGGGCAACTGTGGCTGAGAGGAGCTTTCCCCTGACCAGAGGAGCAAAGGTTCTACTCCCACCTCCCCTGATTCCACACGCTCGTGTCCTTGTGGCAAGATAATGAACCCTTTGTTGTTCCCATGTACTCATAGATCTAAATGTGCTGCAAATAGATGCACTCTTGTTTAGTGTGACTGGGTGAATACAAACTAATTTGAGGGGTCCTCAAGACCCAATAAAGTGGCAGAGTGCTAAATACTCCTCTCCAGACCTTTAATTGACAGTTAAAACAAATGACAGCCAAGCCAAGGACAAAGCCCTCACAAAGCACATCTTATCTATCTTTAGAATAGGACTGTTCCCATTTCCTCGCAGTGTTAGAGCCGCTCCGACACAGTTGCCGTGGGTTACATCAGCCTGTAATTTACATAGCGCTTCAACAACAGCTTTGAAGCAACAATGCGGGTCCATACTCAATGAGCGCCTTACACCCGAGGAGAACAATAGCGCCTTTACAGACGCATGCTGATATCAATAACCAGGGAGGAAAATGCACGATCCTCAATGGGGCTAACACTCGATGCACTCTCAGCGTGTCAAAGGGCAACACAGCTGGCTGTTTACCCCTTGAATTGACTCCTGCTCCCATCGAATGCAGCGTGAAAGCATTTCCAGGCAGGGCCGTGTGTCAGGGTTGGGTCCGTAACGGTGAGACAGTGATTTGAGTTAACGTCCTGTCCTGGATGAATCATTTGAACTTATGATTCTCCAGACTGCTGAGGCTCATATTTTTCTTTGATTAAATTACGCCGGCCGGCACAAGACTAACTTGACCTCTTCTGGTACAATTAATCCCATCTGGACGGGCCTTTATATAACACTTGGTATTTCACAGAGTCTTTCTTCGCTCAGGGCGCAGTGCAAATGTCAGACTAACAATAAGAGAAGCGGTTTGGTTGCACAGTCTGCCGGAGACATGATGTAGTATTGGCTGTGAGATACAGTAGTTACTGTGCACTGACACTGATGCCTCTGCGAGGGGCCGGGCTTGACAGTATCAGCGCCCCGGCAACCACAATCAATCTGAGTGAGCAGGAGCAGAGAGATAATGGTGTGTGATTGGCCGATGATTAAGTCCTCCTTTTAAACTTCCCTTATTCACACACTGAATCTCAGTTTTTTAAACTCATCCTTTGGAGTGATAGCTCACTCTTTTTTTTAGCCGCTGTAATGTAATTGAAACCTCTGGCACTGGGCTGCACTACAGACTCATTCAGGTCTAATTGTGCAACACGTATTTTCTGTGTGTTCTTTCAAAGGACCTGTGTGTTGGGTCTTAATTTTAGTTTATTTTTCATCCATCGCAGATTAACATTCATTTTTTGCTATTTTATCTTTGCAGAACACAACCTAACGCTAGAAGGTTTACAGTTCATTTCATACAACCCCCTGAATACAATCGACCTGTTTGTTTACAGTTTTGAATTTCCCACTGGGAATGTGCGTAACGCAGAATAACTGGTGATCTAAATTGACACTTGTGTCAATCATGCATGCTGCCTGTCAAGAAGCCAGCACAACCACAGAGAGATGGAGGCAACTGAGTAAAAAAAAGCATGTGTATAGAGTATGTTCATACATTGGCAGCAAAAAGTGATATTTATGAAATTGCATTATGGACCTTTATCTCATGTGTGATGAATAAAACTTGATAATCACATCACTCCTGCAAATGAAGAAAGGGTATGATAAGCAACTTCCTCTTTCTGTATAGAACCACACGCTATTATGACACCCTGGTTACTGGATGTGCACAATCTGTTCCACACTTTGAGTCTGCAGCATGGTTTCATCATCAGGTTTCTGAGTGAAGCCTAATGTCTCCGTAGATTGATGCATGCATTAGTTGTCCTGAGAAGCCTGATGGGAAAACATTTCAACACATCAAATGGTTTCACACAAAGTTTAAAAAATCCACCCATTGTTCTCATCTGTAACACCCTCACAGAGACAGGATTCCAGTGTGTGTCTGCTGCCATAAATCAAGCAGACCAACGACACGAGCAGTGCAGATATGTGAAGTTGCTATCTGTTACCCTGCAGGGCATAGATCTGCCCCCTCTCTGCAGCACCGTGGTGAAAATGGAGATGTAAGGCTTTCTATTGGATCACTATGCTGTAACTGGAACCAGTTCAATAGAGCATTTCAACAGTCTTACACTGTATATAAACATATCTATATATAGACACACACAGAGTCAATTTGTACACTGTCAGATTCATATTACAGTAAGCAGAATATAGGAGCAGACAGGAACCAGCCGGGGGACCTGGGCGCCATGTTCCATCGCACTAAGTAATCACTGGTGTCAAAGGGATCAGTGTGTCGCTAAACACAGCTGCTGCCCAGAAGGGTTTAAACAAATAATGTGTAAGAGAGAGACTGTCTGTGCTGCAGCACAACAACAACAAAACAATGGTGGACCAAACAACTGATCAGCATACAAACGTGAACAGACACTGGTCAGCATGTTCAGTGAGATTGTTGTGCACCAATGGAGGTTTACCTGAATGCTTGCAAAGCGAGGAAGTATTCGTTTGGGTATGTTCACACCTGATCGACACATTCGTCAACATTTGTTGGATTCAAAATCAATCATTTCAGTAAAATGAAGACACAACAGAAATTCTGTTAGTTGGCCCCAAAACAAAAAGAGAAAAGCTGTCCAACAATCTGGGAAAATGAGCTCCATTGATTAAATCTGAGGCCACTAGTCTTGGTGTTTTGGACTCACACAATTAAGAAAGACACCCTGAACGTAGCTAAAGTAGGACCAGTCAAAAAGATGCTGAAGAGCCAATACGTGCCTTCATCTCAGGCAGACTTGATTACTGTGATGCACTTTTTATTGGCCTCCCCAAAAGCACCACAGAGAGACTTCAGCTTATTCAAAACTCTGCTGCTCGGTTGTTGATCAGAACCAGGAAGGGAGAGCACATTGGCTACTACATTCTTCCTGTAACCTCCAGAATTGACTTCCAAGTCCTGCTCATTCTACACAAAGCACTTATGGTCCAGGACCAAATTACATCGCCAACTCCCTTATCAACTATCAGCCTCCAAGAACACTTGGATCATCTGCTGCTGCTTTACTGGAGGTCCCCGGCAGCAGTCAAAGGAAAATTGGGGATTCAGCCTGTATTACCCACGCCCCTCAGCTCTGGAACTCACTACCTTTCGATATCAGGGAGGCCAACTCAAAAAGTAAGCTATCTGTTCACACTAGCCTTTGATTAGCTTCCAAATACCCTTCAATACTGCCGGGCACCATTTGAACCCGGGCTGGATTTTTCAGTCCAATCAGAGGGGACAGTGTGTGAACCTTCCACCTTGAGAAGACGTTCTGGGCATTTTTAAAAGATAATTGTCAGTGGATGAGCAAGAGCCGCTGTTTGACCTCTTTTGCAGGAGGGGTCTGCACCTCCGTTCCTCTGAGTGTGGTGTGCGCACAGGAACAGATCATCCTTCAAGGTGACTCGTATTAAAGAGAACACTCAACTCTGTTTCTGAAAGCCGAGCCAAAATCTCCAACAGAGCAGGTTTCAGAGCCAGAGACAAGAGGTCCAAGCCCAAATCTCCTACGGAGCAGGTTTAAACTCAGCCTAAGCTTCAAAATGTTGTTCTTCTTTATTGTTGTTTTATCTCTCTCACTTCTGTCACGTTTCTAAATGCTCTTATGTTCCTTTGAATGCTCCTTTTCTATTGCAAAGCACTTTGAGCTGCAATGTTTGTATGAAATGGGCTATACAAGTAAAGTATATTATTATTATTATTATTATTATTATTATTATTATTATTATTATCATTATTATTATTAGTATTATTATTATTATGGTTTGGCTGATGACTCCCTTTATTGGTACAACAAGGAAATAATCAAAACACCAGGTGGGAAAGTATCTCAAGTAGATCCAGCTGTTTTACTGGGTAGATCAGGACTGCTCTGCTAATGAGGTTTTAGCCGGTCATGTTGATGATTTAATTTGCATGGGTAAACAAAGTTTTCTCCGAGACAGTTATCCCTCAGCTCAGATCTGTATTTCAAGAGAGGCACGAAGAACACAAAGACTTCAGTTATATGGGAATAGATTTCAAGACTTTGAATAGTACAGTGCAAGTCCACCAGGGAGATTACATTCAGAATATGAGGCCCATCCATATTGATCCAGCTGAACAAAGCTCACCCCTCAAAGAGAAAGAAAAAGACCGACTCATGTCCAAGATTGGCCAAATTCTCTGGGTTGCAAGACCAGTCAAGACCAGATGTGATGTTTGACGCCAGAAGCTTGGCGGCATGTTTAAAGAATGCAAGTGTACAAGCCATTCATGATGCAAACAGAATAGTATGCAAACTAAAATCCAAGAAAGTTATTATTAACTTTCAACACCTGGGCAGAGACAATGCCTTACCGATGGCTGTATTCAGTGATGCCTCATTTGGTAACCTCACTGATGGAGGAACATTTGACTGTCATGACGGGGAAGAATGGAACGTCTTCACCTCTCTGTTGGCAGCTGAACATGTTTTAGAGAGTTGTATGTAGTATGCTTGCTGGTGAAACGCTCATAACTGATGACAGGTGATGTCTTACACCCCCCTTCCATATTGTGTCACAGATAATCACTCACTTGTTGATGCACTGAAGTCGACAAAGTCACTCTGAGAGGAGACAGCGTCAGGAGATGAGTTACATTAAGGAACTCATCTAAAACCAAACGGTTGAGTCAGTCCATTGGTATCGCACAAAACTTGCAGACTGTCTTACAAAAAAGGGTCCGTCACCTCACACTCACCCTCATCCCAGCAAGCAGGAAAACCTATGGTAGACCTCAGTTTTCATTGAAACTCAAATGACGTTTGGTACATCCACTCTGGGCTACTGTAGAAACATGCCAGCCCCCATAGTGTGGACCCGCTGCTGATGTAAATATATACATTCATGGGCTCATTTAAGGGTAACGGAAATAAAGTAAAACCTAATTCATGACATTGTCTGTATGCAGCTGTTTTCAAATATTTTGTGACAAAAATGACCAAAATGTGTACACACGGCACCTTTAATTATTTCAACGGATTATTAAACAAATATGTCTCTTCCCAATATTACCAATGTGAGCCAAGTTAGAAAATCATTCTGTGGGCCGGATTGGACCCTCTGGCGGACCTGTTCCGGCCCTCAGGCCGTATGTTTGACACAAGTCGATGTGAAAATAAACACATATTTTTCTGGATGACACAAAGTGAATCAAATCAAACCAAACCAAACCAACTTCATGATTAAATATACGGCACATGCAGCACATACATTACAACTGCTGGTACATGTAAAGCCTCAGGTCAGCAACACAACCAGAACAGACCCCCGTCTGCTTCGAAAGCATCAGTATCAGTGCAGATCTGCAGGGGCAGAGCTTCTGGTGATAGAAGATCCTCTCGAAGTTTTATTTACCCATTAAAATTCTCTCTGAAGAAAATCTTTGAAGTGTTGAGCTGCCAAAATCCAAATGGGAGGGAAAAAGATTGATTCATAACAGTCATGCTTTACAAGCAGGTGATTTAGGACGATTGATTATAAAAGCTCTCAGTGCCCAATACAAAACCAGAGTAGTTTGGATGCGTTTTTAAAGTAGGAATGTAAAAATATTATTCAGAGTCAGTGGTGTAGTGTTTTACACACCCTGAATACTTGAGTGTGCTGTGCTTCAAAGTTCATGACTCATCAATACATTTAAAAACACAAGTCCTGATGCCTCCTAAAGGTCACCTGAACCTCACCTGAACCACTATTTACAAGACACAGGTGGAGCAGTCATGCTCATGACCTGAGCTGAGAGCCTCCTGCTGGGCTCTGCACACAGAGCAAATGCAGTCTACATATGATATTCACCAGTTCTGCATGGATATGGGGTTTTGTTTATAAGTAACATCATAGCTGGGGTAATACATTCGTAGGTCATTTCTAGTTTTGGCATACATTCCTTGACTTTGAGTAGTTGGAGCACACATAAGCAAAATATGAATACATTCATAAATGAATACAATTATGCGGGGGAATCTTTTTTCATTTGTGCCCCTTTTGACAATTATACATCCAGACAAGGTTTTCAAAACAGCATTAATCAAAGCTGAGCAAAAACAATGAGTTTCAGAGCAATCAATTAATAGAAGCAGTCAAGAGCCTGGTAGTTCTCAATCAAGAGGCACTCATCAGAACACATGCATCATCAATGAATACGAGCTGCTGCAGCCTTGTAATGTGCAAATGACGCAATCTTGTTGTAACTGGGATCAAATGATTCCCTCCACTTCCTCCTCCTCTTCATCGTCACTTCTTCTTTTTCATCCCGTCCTCAGCCCCTGCTTCTCTTCCCCCTGCTTCAAACTTGATCCCTGGCTGGGTTTATGTAGTCTTATATGCCTTGTTGGACATGGCTCTCTGTTTTTTATTCATCGCTAGAAATAAATCTGAATATTAAATTGTTGCAAAAAAAACAAAATCCATTCCAGAAGCTCATTATAGACGTAATAGTTATATCTCATCAACACTGCATCCTCAGTATGTGTTTCCTGTGCCTGTCATGAACTCATTCCAGATCATTAAAGCTTCACATTTGGCCCTGAAACTGCTCATCGAACATGATGTTCCTTTTCAGTGAGTCGCCCACTCACATGTGACTGGGCAACCTTGGAGTGGGTGGTGGGAGATCCGGCACTCTGTGAACACACTCACAGGCACAGTCATTAGTTTGGTGGATGATCACTCATGAGAGGTCAGTATTGGAGGCTTCAGCTTGGCCGAGCGCTGGTGTTATCGCTGCTAAACGCTGTGACATAATGTATAGTGGGGTTCTGTAGTTCAGGTTTGACTCCCAGCTGTAACAGTGCTGCGGCCTGGCTCAATCATGAGGGGGGGGGGGGGGGGGGGAGCCTGGCTCAATCATGGGGGAGGGGGGGGGGGGGCAGGGAAAAAAGCTGTTTTCAGACATGCACTGATGAACTCCAGACAAGTTAGTGTCCTGACTTGCTCTTGAATTTCTCTGTCTGGGTCTATTTCATAACTTCTGCAGAAAGACCAGAGGAACCAATTGAAAACAAAGCAGATGATCAAGTTGGGGATTGTTGGCATTTCTAATACTCAACAGACGCCAACATGCAAAACAACATCAAAGAAAACAAATAGGATGAAAAAGTGGTGCCATTCAAGTGGAGACAATGAGAAAAATGTCAACAGCCTTTGGTGATAATGTCCCATGCCAGTGTTGCTGGAAATAAAAAACCCTTTTTCTGAAGGGCAAAATTCAAGCGAATCTCCAAGTGAAAGTTTGGACCAAACTCTGTACGAAGCGGATCCACAAGCAGGATGTACATTGTGTGTTTTGAGTTCTCTGTTATTTCTCACTGAGAAGTGAGAAATAACAAGCATCTGCTTGCAAGTGAAGATACATTTCCATGACTCAGGCCTGTTCCACCCTTCTATGAAATGAGGATAGATATACTATTGTTTGTGGGGGATGCATGAGGGAGCTCCATAGAAAATATATGAGCTGCTCAGACGTTGGCCAGGCGGACAAAACTGTGATTGCTCGAGCACTTTTTCAGGGTGTGATGTCAAATAGATGTGTCACGGTTGATGGAGACAATTTGTTCTGAGTTTCCTGGTCCCCTCCTGTTACCAGCCGTGCGTTTGAGTTACTGAACCATCTGCCTTGGTATTTATGCATTGGAACACTGATTGAAAAAGAAATTCTCCTTTTCATTTATACATGTGCATGTGCCGTAGTGTTTGCTTGCATCATTTTAAATGCTGATATCTGCGAGTCAGTGAGACCAGCACCGGAAACCAAGTGAATAGTACGATCTCTTTTACAGATGCATAAATTTAGCTGCCTCCCCTTAAATCTCTTCAGTCTGTGACAAACACCAGACACATAAAGGCTAATTAGCTTTGCAGAAGTCACATTTAATGGCACCTCATGCCACAAGCTGTCTCTTAAAATGGCATCCTGTCATACTTATGGGTTCACCTCAAATATTTTGGATCATTAAAGTTAATCACTGTTTTCTTTGGTCTGTTTTTCAATGACACCTTCTCTCCAGCACTTCCCTGCTTGATCAGATCGTACACTATTGCAACACTATGACTCAGCTGTTGTGTGGAGAAGACTGTCATCAGTCGAGCTGCTCCAACAGTTTCTCTGGGATATTTGAAATGTACTGGATGGAGGATCTGTTGCAAACAATATTATTATTTTGGCTATAAATCAGCCATAGCTAGTACGTAGAAGATGAACCTACCTTCTGTGTGGTGTTTCCCTCTCTGGCTAGGAAATTAACTATTGGTGCAAGCAACCTTCTTCAGTCTTTTTCCTTGACTCCAGGCAGAATGAAAATCTCTGCAACACCTGTCTTGTCTGCAGCACAGTTTGCTGACCTTAACAGTTGCAATGTATTGTATTGGTACATTGGATTGTTGCCTACAGCAAGTGGTCCCCCCATGGGAGATCACACATCGAGTTTGATGTGTGAGATGTATGACAGGTGTTTCCTCCCACTGTGCTTTCCTCCAATCATCTTCTAAGGTCAGGATGTTGGCAGGCTGTGGACGTGCATCCCAGACATCCTCTCGCTAATGTCCTCAAGCAACTCCTCAGGGATCCCACGGCGTTCCTCCAGACCCGACGTGGAACATAATTCCCTCCAGGGATTCGGGGGACCGCCATGGGGTCTCCTCCCAGTCAGACAAGCCTAAGAGCCCCTCTAGAGGGGAGGGCATACTGGAACTAATCACTTCAGCTCCCTGAACCACCTCAAGTGGTGGCTCTTCTCAGAGGAGGAGCCATGTCTGTTAGCTTAATTGTCCTTCAGCCCTGGTGATTATGGGCTGGATCAAGTCCTTGGACATAGTCCTGTAATTTAATGGAATATGAATTATGAAGTGGAGACCTTTGGTGTTGAGTGAGTGCTTTTTATAGTCGTCAGGAGGATTCACAGTGTCACCTTCACTGTACACCTGGTGGAATCCACTCTGTGGTTATCTGCTGGGCCGACCTCAGCCTTCGGTGGTGAGGTGGTGCACTGTGGGATTCGATCCATCACTGCCCGTCAGGTCATACTCAGAACCTGACTCCAGACTGGGACATGACACGACAATGACCATGTGGCTCAGGCTTGGAGGCTTTTGATGTCCACTGGTCTGACATCCCCTGGCCTTTATCGCTTTATCATTGCTCTTCATTTACCCTGTTTCACCCATCCTCTTGAGGCGGTGGCTTCATGACTATTTTATGGTCATTTTGTGAGGATTTTCTCATATGAATATTATATTTGCACTAAGTGGCACATCATTTATGGAACATTTCACATGTTCTTTCTAGTTGTCAGGTTGTAGTTGTCATACCCTTATTTTGTGTAAATACTAACTTACAATACTCATTCCAACCTGTCTATGTTATCATTAGTTGTGTGTTTTTTAAAGTACAATGCTGCTATGTTTTCTAAAAAAACACAATGTACACTGTAGTGCAATGCTGCTTTTTTAACAATCTCAATTCAATGCTGCTATTGTTTTATTTGTGTTTTATCTGTGCTGCTACTTCGCACCGTTTTCTGCTACAACTCAGTCGTCAATTGAAGGATCCTACTGACAAGGCCTGGATCCCATAGAAATATTATAAGTTGTGCACCTCAGTCATTGGATGGCTAATCAAAACTGGGTGAATGTTTCTAGTATTTTGGGGCCCAGCTGGGATACTTGTCCAAGACCTTGAGCCATTTGCTGCAGCCTTCTGCACTTCTTGATGGGTCTTTTATGTCCAAAGATTCCAAGATCTCCAAGGAACCTGGTAGTTGACGTTTGATGAATCTTTTGTAGACAACTTGAACAGAGAACCTTTGCCTTCCAGCCCCATTGCCCCCCATTCTGCCAAAGAACTGCTAAGTCTATGAAATAGATGATGTGGAGGGTGTTTGACCCGAGGACCAGATCTGGCCTGAGGGTGGTGGTGCCACTGGCCACATCCACCAACATCTCCCATGTGTAAAATATATATTATATTCAGCCCATCAATGTAAATGTGACTCAAAATAGCTGCCATCCAAATGGGACGAGCAGGCGAGAGGCCGGACTGAGAGAAACTATGTTTACAGAAGAAAGTCAATCCGCATTTTTATTTGATTTTCTCGGGGTTTAATTTTTGTTGAATATTTTATTCAGAGTGTCACCAGGGTTGAGAGGAGGGCAACCAAATACTACTGTCATACTGTTTTCACACAGCTTTGGGCCGACAATTGCAGGGGCTGTTACAAAAATGCTTTTACATGGCAAGATAGAGCAATTACCCAGGATCTGATTATACAATCAAATCGTGTATTGATATCTGTCAGTACATGTGATTTAGAGCGGCTTGTACGTTTCCAGTGACTGTAACGAGACCACACTGATCTGAGGTGGTCACTCTTTGTTCAACATTGTATTCGAACAATCATTCAGAAACTCTGAGTTGAGTTGAAGAGTGTTGTTTCCAGCTCAAGTTGAAATCCCTTCACCTGCGTAACTGTGTGCACAGCAGTGTCTGTGATCGTGACCCGGGGGCAGCTGTGGGTCCTGAGGTTGGAAATCGAATCTCGATCTTTTCCCCTCCACATTACGCATGCCAAAGTGCCCTTCGGCAACATGGTGTATTTTCTGAGAACCGGGTGCAGTTCAGACTGCCCATAAACGTACGCACTGTAGCAACGTGTGATTGATCGGGTGAATGCCTACATATAAATGCAGGTAATATGTGTGAGCATGCAGCTGCGAATCAAGTCATCATTATGTAAGGGATTTGACGTATCCCATCACATGCCTGCCATATTTCCAGGAAATCTTGCAGCGCATAGCGCGGTTCAGATGGGCAGACTCTGGCCTGCTGGGCTGCTGGTTCCAACGGCCGCTCATATATTGTACACGGCAATAACACGGCAAACTGTGCCATGTAATCAAACCAGCATTAATCTCTGTCTCTGAAGTAGCTGAGCAGGACACAGGTGGAGTTTAACAGCAGATGTGTGGAACACCAGAGCTCCCTGCAAGATGCCAAATCCTTGAATAGAAGAGAGGGAGAGATTCATGGGAGAAAAGCCTTTGATGTGCCGTAAATTAATTAACGTTCTCCCACTTCTGCCAGGAGGTAATTAGACTTTTGGTTCGCTGAGGACTTTCAAGTGGGGGAGGGGGTTTCATTTTTAACAAAAGAATGTGTCAGTGGGCTGGCATTTCCCACCATCAAACGCTGCAGTCCTTTTATCCAAGAATAACATTTGTTTGGTGTCCTGTTTATTAGGTACACCCATTAATTCTGGTGCAGTCGGATACAGGG
Source organism: Chascanopsetta lugubris (assembly GCA_016785325.1). Taxonomy (NCBI): domain Eukaryota; kingdom Metazoa; phylum Chordata; class Actinopteri; order Pleuronectiformes; family Bothidae; genus Chascanopsetta; species Chascanopsetta lugubris. The sequence goes on along the minus strand of JAFBJT010107911.1, from coordinate 159,116 downwards.
GTCTATACTTTATCAATGTTTGAAATCGAGGTTTGACACTAGCGCTGAGACCTGCTCACACACACATGTGGCGTGTATGACTGTGCTAATGCTGGACTGGAGTTGGTTGAATGTGTAGAAATGTTATGGTGTTGGCCGATTTCTAAAATCTACTATTTCTGTAGTATTTCTGGCATCATAATGGTACAAATGGCATAATGTTTACATCCTATTTATACACTATTATTTGGATGTTTTAGCAATTCAGGTCAGTCACACCGAATGGGAACTGTGTCTCTGACCTTTATCTACTTTTCTTCATATGAATAGAAATGACACTGAGTATAGTTTCAACTGAAACCGGTTTTGAATCAAGCTACAAAGGTTTCCAGTGGCAGAGCTGGTCGAAAGCCCGTGGTCGCAGTGACCTTTCTTGCAGCTAAACTCCCCTGTTACCACACGTGCAGATACACAAAGCCCCTGTGGAACAAATTAACCACACAGATTTGTGCCAGAAGCACTGAAATACATCCGTCTAATCTCGCCATCACCGTCGATTCTAATTCATCACCCGAGCAGCTATGACACATTTCTGAAGCGGCGGCCGCTGATAACGCCACTGCGGTATCCGCATGCCTTGGTTTGGCCGTTACCTTATTTGGTTGGAGGCTACGTGACACAGACCGTCTGTACAAGGACACGGTCGACACACAAAAAGCCTCGAGAGCATGATTTCAAACGCAGCAGATGGTGCGTACGGATGCAGCAGCCGCAGAGCTGAAGGTGTGAGGGTAACACGATGTAACTACATGTACAGTGATGCATCCTCGCTGCTGCGGGGGGCTCACGGCAAATTCTCTTTATTTTTTTTTTTCTCCTACGTGGTCCTGAATGTGGAAGCTCTGATTCCAAGTGTGCAGCAGTTCCTGTCACTGATACCTCCTACATGCGCTACCTTGGTAACACATTGACTGCCTTCCATTTGGCTAATATTGCTCCTGGCTTTCTACCTGCCCTCCTCCATCTTTAGCTCCTTCAAGTAAAGGAGGCAGATTCACGGAGATGCATAAATGTCACGAAGTCACATTTATCTCTATGTATTTAGTTCTCTCACGCCATGTTGGTGCTGTGTGGCTAATCCAGAAGATATCCCCTGCCATTAGTGAATCCTTATATGTTTCACAGAATACGATGCATTTCTGTGCTCAGACAGTTGAAATTCATCTTGGAGGTCGATTTGAATCAAATCATTTTGCAAATGAGCACTGATTTGTCCAATGGATGCTTTGACTGTGTTGGATCTCAGGACCCAGCTCTGTCCCACTGTGTGTGTGTGCATGTGAGAACAAAGTGCTTTGGTCACATACAAACATGAGGCGGACATCCCCTCCTGAACAGTCGTGTTTCTTCAATTTGAAATTGCAGACTGTTGGTACAGAAGATTGTCTGGGATCACTGCAGCTTTGCACACTACCCCCTCCCATTGCACACTAATGGGAGGGGGTAGGATGTATCAGCTTCACTTCAATGTTGAATATTATCACACGTTTCAAACTAAAAAAAGGGAGCGATTTCAATTTAGAACAAAGTGGAAATTGACAAAATAAATGGACGATATACTTTTACTTTGAAGATGACCAGCAGAGGACGAGACAGACGGGAGATATGAGTGTAGATGTGGAGGGTAGATTTTTTAGCAGCTCTCACCGAGCCCTTGTCCTTGTGCGATTGGCCGTCAGCCTGGAACTGCCTGGTGATGGGACGGGGTCCGGGGGTGTGCGCTGACTGACCCGATCGAGGCTTTTCGCCTCCATCCGGCGCTGCCTCTGAGCCACACTCCCTCTGTCTGTCTCAGTCGGTCACGTGGCCCCGACGCCCACTGATGATGCATTCAGCCTCGGCAGTGTGGGCGCTCAACACCTCTTGATCAAAGTGGTGTCAATAGCTGCTTGATTTCCTGTGTGTAGAGGAAGAACCAGGACAAAGGTCTCAGAGAGAGCTTCGAAAATACAATACTCACCCGTAAAGGGTGAACACAGATGATCTCTTGGATCAAAGGACTCCAGACTTCCCAGAGGAGTACGAAGCATGTTTTCCTCTCGTGCTGCGTCACTGTCAACATTAATCTACAAATACAATAAGGTGCCCTGCCCTCACCAATGTTCTCAGACCTCAGGGTTGAATTGCGGTACAATCACAGGTTTATCGGGTGGGACCCTGCGTGTGCATGCTGAATGATCATGGGCTGCCATTCTTAGAGCTCCATGGAGACGGCTCCCCCCGAGGGTCATTCTCTCATTTGGATTCTGCGTCTGCAACCCTGTCTCTTCTCCAGACGTCTCACTGGGCTGCATGGCTCAGGTCGTCCTGGGGTTGATCTGCATGTCTGCCCCGGCCTGTGATGGGCTGCTGGATATCATTCAATCTTCAGCTGATTTAACGCAAACAATCACACAACAAGAAGCACAACAGAATCATTACGTCATTGCAGAAATGTTTGAAAACCTGCATCAAGCTTGAAACACAACCCCTGAACGCAGCCTACCTCACCAGATGTGCAGTACCTGTTCAGTAGATACCACACATCAATAATTCATCACGTTACTCACTGTTAGAAGTCATGGGGGTGTGAGGTTGTTAATATTTACACTTCAGAACCACGTGGAGCTGGTTTAAAGCTAATCCAAAGGTCTTCCTCCAACACCGGAGGTACGCACTGGGTGCAAAGTGGACACCCTGCTGAAACACACACACACACACACACACACACACACACACACACACACACACACCTCATAATCCCAGTGGAAGTCAGGTGAGTGCAGCTAAATGGGTGTCATGTGGAGTTATTGGAGCAGTAACCTTTCCCTGTGCAGTTTATCTGCCTCAAATCCTCCCAATCTCTCCTGCGCTGCTGTAATGAAACCAGATACAACAAAGTGTGAGAATATTGTAATGATATCAATCCAATCAGTTACTCTCCAATACGTTGTTTTATTTATTCATTTCATTCATTTCAATGAATCATCTGCCCAAATAATCCTTAAGTGAAAGGTTTTCACAAACAATGAATGCCACTGATTGGGTCAGAACTTCTCCATTCTTATGTTATTTGATATTTAGCTTAATCTCTGGCCTGTACTCTGAGGTGATCACTTTCAAATCAAAAAACATTCACTGATCCGTATTTGTGGAAAACAATCACCCGTGTGATAGAAATGTCAATATATAGAACTGCGAACACCTATGCATTTTAAACACAGCTTGATTTTTTTTTCGTGACAAAATCACATTCATCTTGCAATATAAACCTATTCAAAGTTACCTTTTATTTTGAAAGGTACGATAGTTGTCGCCTAGTCTGGTCAAAAGAGAGTCACATTGGGGATGATGGAAACTCGCTGCTGTGATGGTGTGAACATGCAACAGCCAGCGATAGAGTTGTGTAATTGTTGAAGTGACAACAGTCTAACTCTTCCTAATAATCCAAGTAATAATCCAAAGTAATTCTACCTTCCCATCCTTAACTCCACCCAAATGTTTATATTCAGACATTCACATCAATACAATCTGTCATTGTGTTTGTGGCCTTGCACATGTTTGAAATAATCAGGCTTTAATTTTTGCCTTTTATCCACAGTAGCTCATGATTACAGAGCATGTTGCTGATGTATCGTCAGACCTACATTCTTCTCTGAGTCTCTCTCTCTCTCTCTCCACCTGGTTACTCAACTAAACACAGCCATGTTTTTGTCTGTGGGTGCTTTCAGTCCTTTGTGCATTATTAGTACTATTTGTGGAACACGTCTCTATTGTCTCTGATTACTTGCCTTCCAGATAAAATGGTATGAACTTTGAATATGTAATCAGAAGTCTCTCTCTCTCTCTCTCACACACAGACACACACACACACATGCGCGCGCACACACACACACACACACATGCGCGCGCACACATCCAGGGGGAAGGTAACATTTAGTTGGAAATTCAGTAGCAATACTATCATGGTAATAAATGGTGTAATAATGTGTTTAGAAGGAATATAAGAATCATCTCTACACTCCTGATTGTTGTTGGCTTGTTGTCGGGCAGCTTTGGCCGAGGGGTTCGAGGATCTGTCCTCGACCAGATGCTCAGATGGGTGAAGATGAGGAGATTGATACAGCATGCAAATTCACACCTATAGATGTCACCAAATCTTACACACTGCACCTTTAAGGCACATGTATATATGACCATTTTCAGAATCTGTTCATGCCACAGTGAAATCATTTGTTTCCTATATTTCTTCTGAATCAATTTCAAAATGACATGTTGAGGATATTGACGGCACTTGTGTCGATCAAAAGCTCCGTTGAATATGTATGTGATTACTTGGGGGGGGGGGGGGGCTAGTTTTTAAGTATTTTCCTCCTCATAACAACAAAGATCAAATCTTTGTGGAAGCTCAACCATCTGTTATTTCCTTGTTTTAATTACCAATATTTTTGTTGCCTTGGACTTTCCAGGGTCCATTTTCATCACTGTTCTTTATCAGGCATGTTAAGGAGTTTTACTTCTACTCTTTCAAACCATAACACATTTTATGCACAACAGGGGGCTTCCAGGAGCAACATTACCCCCATGCTTTTGTCTGCTAAGACGTTTAATGGCAGGTTAAGTCTGCTGCTATTGAGGAAGGCCTGGGCATTACTCATTCATGCTGCCTACCCAGATTATTAATAGGGCTCTTGAGATATCTCACCTACTTAGAGCTCAAGAACTTAAATCATTATGAAAGAGTAATTCCAGCAAAGCAACAATGGTTTGTTTAATTGAACGTGTCAGAGGGTGGAGGGG